>JAODAL010005029.1:0-148572 GCA_025379985.1 Phyllomedusa bahiana
AGCTCTGCTGTTCCCTGCACCCCTCTGCGTCGACGGGGGCGCGGGATGTGACGTCACCGCGCGCGCCCGTGACCACAGAGGGCGGCAGGGGGAAGTAACAGAGCGGAGCGATCGGCGCTCCGTCCTGCTATACCGAGCAGCGCTGCCTCTGAACGCTCGGGCCGGGGGGCCCGGGCGTTAAGAGGGAGTATGCGCTGGGCCCCGCAGCTCCCCGCCCGCCGCAGTGAACTGTTAAGTTCACTGCCGACGGGCCCAGGAGCGGCATTACCGGGGTGGCGGACATGGTAGCAGCTGCCCCGGGGCCCCCCTAACTGCTACCCCTGCTACCCCGGTAGTTATGCCCCTGGTTATGCTATAATTTGTAGTGCCTTGGTTCTTCCCAGTGTTCCAATTTTAAAGGCTTTTGTATGTAAAGTAAGTAGTAGTAATTTACAAAGTAGTAGTAGAAGTAGTCAACAGCTTCATATGTCTTGGATCCCTTTGTCTTTCCTTGTTACTCCTCTGCCTCTCCCTTCTGCCAATCCCTACACTGGCTACCCATTGTCCAGCGAATTCATTTCAAGTTACTAACTATCACCTACAAGGCTTTCCATAACCTCTCCCCTCCATACATCTCTGCCTTAATCTCCAGATATCTCCCCTCACGCAATCTCCGCTCCTCTCAGAACCTTCTTCTCTGCTCTCCTCTTATCAACTTCTCACACAAATGTGTCCAAGACTTCTCTCGTGCTTCCCCCACACTCTGGAACTCACTGCCCCAACACATCAGACTCTGCTCCACTATAACCAGCTTCAAAATCATCCTGAAAACCCATCTCTTCAGGATAGCCTATAACCTACAATAACCCCACCACTATCACACCACCCCACAAACATGTCTGCCCCCACCTTTCATCTTTTTCCTCCTTTCTTGTAGATTGTAAGGGTGCGTTCCCACGGCACAGGACAAATACCTGGCCAGTTTCTCAGGCGGTCTGAAAAACCGCAAACCGGCCGAAAACCCGTGCCGTGGGGACATGTCCTAAGCCTTCACAAGTAGGGTCCTCTCTCCTTCTGTACCAGTTTTTAGTCATCATTGTACTTGTTTGACATATGTTATGTATGTAACCCCCCTTGAATGTACAGCGCCCTGTAATTAATGAAACTATTTTAAAGATAATAATAATTCCTCATTGATCCCAGAGTTGGTTCAACAGCAGAGATCAAGCGTTGATTAGCACTGGGGCGCACAGTCATGGTCCACATGGCTCAAATACAGAAGTATAAGGATGTCTCAGTCACCACCAAAGACTGATTTATGCCTGTCACCGCCCATGCTGCGGTTCCTGCTCTGGACCACTGACATGGCCGTGTTCCTGTTGCGACCCTGTTGCTTGTCTGTACCCACCTGTCATCGCTGCTGCTCTGGTCCTCACTCCTGCCGACGTTCTGCATGTGCACACACCCTCTCTAGGGCACGTGCTGGCTTGCCGGGATTTAAAGAGACAGTACACAATTACCTGGCCAATGACCTTTGAACACCTGGGACTTAAGGAACTTCCTGCCTCAGCTCTGGGTCAATTTGTTGATGTTCCTACCTTGCTCCTGACCTCTGGTTTGCTGTCTGGTTCCTGCGTTTACTGACGCCCTGGTTCCTGTGTTACGCCAGTCTGTTCCTGTATTGTTGATATGCACCGCTACGCCTGTCTGCTACCTACGGTTGCACCTGCCTGTTACCCATCACCTCTGCCTGTTCCCGCTGTCCTCTGTCCGGTACCCATCACCTCTGCCTGTTCCCGCTGTCCTCTGTCCGGCACTTCATCTATCACCGCGAGTAGTCACATCAGGGGTAGCGACCTGGAGGTTTCCCACAGCTAAGTCCGTCTGGACTGGCGGACTCTGGTGAAGACCGGGAGCTCCTTAGACTCCACTCCCTGACGTCGTCTGCTCCTGCACCTTAGCTCGCAATGACCTAGAGCACGGGTGTCAAGGCCCGCGGGCATACTGGCAGTAGTAAATAACCAGGAGGAGTGTTATGGCCCTACCTTTCCCTTCCTAGGCCCACCCTGCATTTTGCATTTGCAATAAGCATATGACTATGAGTACAGTCAGGGGAGACTTATACCTACCTATCTATAGGGGGCTGTTTACCTACCTATCTACATACAGATGGCATATATAACTACTTATCTACAGGGAGCTGTATATTTACCTACAGGGGCAAAATACCTATTTACCTACAGGAGACAGATATACCGTATATACTCGAGTATAAGCCGAGTTTTTCAGCACAAAAAATGTGCTGAAAAACCCTCCCTCGGCTTATACTCGAGTCACTGTCGGCACTCAGGCGCTGCGATGGCCCGAGTGCTGACAGGGACGCTTCAGTTATATGCGGCTCCTCATGGAGCGCATATAACTGAAGGGCCGAGCACGGCTGACAGTGTCCCGGCGCTGCGCTGGCCGGGCACTGTCCGTCATCTCTTCCCCTGCATGCGACTCCTCCCGGGGCGCACACAGGTGAAGAGATACCACTGCGGGGCACAGAGCGAGCGCTCCGTGCTCCGCAGTGGGGCTCCGGGCGGCCCCGGCTGTCCGGAGCTCCCCGGCACAGGCAGCGTGCATGTCATCACGCTGCGTGCGCGGCCTGATGACGTCACCCGCTGTGCCGGGAAAAAGCGCGCGGGACCGAACAGCGAGGAGGCCGGCCAGTGAGGGAGACTGAGCAGCGGGGAGCCAGGTAAGTGATTTTTTTTTTTGTTTTAAAACGTTGCCTACACCTGCCTATTGCTGCCTAGTACTGCCTATAGCCTACCTATACCTGCCTAGTACTGCCTATACCTGCCTAGTACTGCCTATAAGCCTACCTATACCTGCCTAGTACTGCATATACCTGCCTAGTACTACCTATACCTGCCTAGTACTGCCTATAAGCCTACCTATAGCTGCCTAGTACTACCTATACCTGCCTAGTACTACTACCTACACCTGCCTAGTACTAGCTATACCTGCCTATACCCTGCCTAGTACTGCCTATAGCCTACCTATACCTGCCTAGTACTGCCTATACCTGCCCAGTACTGCCTATAAGCCTACCTATTCCTGCCTAGTACTGCCTATACCTGCCTAGTACTACCTATACCTGCCTATAAGCCTACCTATACCTGCCTAGTACTACCTATACCTGCCTATACCAGCCTATGGGGGACATTAAACTGCCTATACCAGCCTATGGGGGACATTAAACTGCCTATACCAGCCTATGGGGGACATTAAACTGCCTATACCTGCCTATGTAATTTTATTGGTATCTATTTTTATTTTTAAAATTCACCAGTAGCCGCTGCGTTTTCCACCCTAGGCTTATACTCGAGTCAATAAGCTTTCCCGTTTTTTTGTGGCAAAAGTAGGTGCCTCGGCTTATACTCGCGTCGGCTTATACTCGAGTATATACGGTATCTGTTATCTACAAGGGGCTTTATACCCACTTATCTACCTATAAGGACTACATATACCTATCTACCTACAGGGGGGAATATATTCTTCCTGGTAGCCCTCAAAGGGCTAATTATAATAGCAATACTGTACAAATGTAAGGCCCTGTTCAAACGATGGATTTGGCTGCGGTTATGGCCGCGGGTTCCAGCGCGGCTTCCGCGGCCAAAACCGCGGCCAAATCGCGCCTAGTTTATTAATATGGTTTCCTATTGGAAACCGCGTTAATATTCACACGCCACGGATCTGGCCGCGGCCTTGCCGCGCGTGTGTGAGAACTCTCCTGTCAGTGTTGCCGCTGGCGTCGCCACAGGTGGTGCGCGGCTGGCTCGCGGCGCGGTTTGCCCCCTGCCTATTAATTTGCATGGGAGCAAACCCTCCCCGCAAACCACGCCCCCACCCGCACCGAGACCACGCCCAGCGCCCGCGCCAAAAACCCGCGTCAGGAGACGCGAGTTTGCGGCGAGGGTAGGACGAGGTTTGGCCGCGGCTGACCCCGCGGCCAATCCCACCGTGTGAACAGGGCCTAACAGTTAGGGTATTTTCACACAATGTACTACGACGCGTACAGTATGCGCCGCAATACATTGTGTGCTTCAGAAGCTTACGCGAAATGTCACTTATCTCCCCGCGCGTACAATACGATTGTATTGTATGAGCGGGGAGAGGAGACGTAATCCATAGTTCTTTATGAGAACTACGGATTACCGTAATTGCGGCGTGCATCTTGCCCGTATTAAAGTGCAAATACGTGGTGAAATGCAATTATGCAGTGTGAACATACCCTTAAAGGGGTTTTGCCACCACGTAATGTTGACGTGGGAACCTCCAAAATGAGTATTTAATCACTTTTCTAAATATATGTGATTACAAAAAGTGAAGACTCTGAGAGCTACAGCATTTCTCAATCCCCCTTAGTTACCTCAAAGCTTCCATTAGAAAGGACCCAGGAGCTGACAGGCCGCGCTTGCGTGAAACACTTCTTATCTGATGACAGGCAAAATGAATGAGCTTTTAAGGCACCAGATAGAAAGTGCAGTCTATGAGGCTTTGTCTTGCTGTATTGAGAATCCACTGTTGTACTGTTTATTATTTCACTTAAGTTTTAAGACGCTCCCTTCTTCCTCACTCCTTACTCACCCCCTCCCTCTCAGCCCTGCAGCCTTCATGACTCAGCGTGATTTGTTGACATTCTCCCTGTGCTAAGTCGAGAGGTAAGAAACTTGCGTCCTGGCAAATCCCTTTTAAGGAGAAGTTCCATTTACACAGTTCTAAAATTATGTCAGCCTTTTAAGGTATGCTGTGAGGCTGATGTGGCCCCCGGTGAAATAAGTTTGACACCCCTGACCTAGAGGATCCACAAACTGTATACCAGGTTTCCACCATAACAATGTCATTGTATTCCCAATTGCGACATATGGTTGTAAGACATGGACTCAGTAGTTGTGTCCTACTGCAATACTGTGACTCTAGGTGTCCTCTGAGCACTAAACACAGCTAAGCTTAAAGTTTTATATTCCATCACTCCCATACTTCCATATGGTACTTTGAAGTAGCTTTTCTTATGAGGGCTTGCTAGTTACCAGAAACCCAAACAGTGGCCCTTTACCATCCACCATTATAAATGGGTAACTTATCCACTCTAAAGTGGACACATTCTTCTACGTCAACACAAGAAGCTTTAAAAATCCCCTGTTGATCAGGAGACATCATCTTGTGTTCCCAACTAGCTCTGTTTACAATGGCCATAAATATAGCCACAATAGCTCCTGTGTAATCTTTTACTAAGATTCTGAGTATTGCACTGCCATACGCCAAACTAAGCTTGGCCTGAAACAAAACTCTCAGACGTTACAACCATAACTGTTATTTCACTAATACAGAAGCACCTTTTTTCTTGAATATCTTTCTCTCTTTGGGCAATTAAAAAGTCTTCTTTGATGTCATTAAAACCATGTGAAGGCTCACTCATAAGCTTGAATGCGGAATCCATAAACACTCACAGCCTGAAGATATGGTTAAATAACTTGCAAGAACTGACCCAGAAATTACCAGAAAGTTACAGAATAAACCCTATCAGGAAGCTCATATACAGTAGGTACCATGATAACAACCCAAGCCAAGGACAAAACAAACAGAAAGTCAGCCCCTCTATCCAGACCCTCTACTCAACCAGCTACCAGATGATGACTCCTCATCCCCCCAATTCCAACTCTACAGCTCCAGGTCTCCCAATCCAACTTCATTTCGTATGTCTCACTTTGATAGAGGACTTGATATTTGACCTGCTTCCATCATCTTTGAAGCCTTTTCTCATATATAGCCCAATGAGTGGGGAACTAAAAAAAAAAAACATGTACTCCTAAGTGCCAAGTGACCTTTTTAGAAGTCCAGTCTACAATGACACATCAAGAAGCTACTATTCATCAACTGCTAGACAACATTGATGACCTGAGGCATGGGAATCGCAGGAGCTAGCTCGGATTTATGTTGATTGTCAAATCTAAAAAGGTTTTCTAAAATTTTTAGCCAAAGACCAACTTTAAATTCTGCAAAAGTAGGAAAAAAAACAGCATAGGGAAAGGATGCATGGACTTGTGCTTAAACAGCCCAAGGAATCAAAAACTGCTATGACTAAAGGCTGAAATGGAAAACCATTGTTGACGATGATGTTGGATGACCGGAGGCTGTAATATATATTCACACAGCATCTTGGGGCATATTTCAGCACGTATTTTAGGTGGACTTTTGCTGAAATACGTGCTGAAATATGCCCCAAACAATGTGCAATGCAGTATCCATAGACATTGATGTAAAATACGTGGCATCAATTACATGCGGGCATGTCACTTCTTTGCAGGCATATACACCACATAGTGGTTTAAAATATGGGAGGCAGGAAACTGCATCGGGCCATCACGTGGCATATGTAAGCCTGTAATTTCTAAGTGCTAACCACAGCATTTACTGCTCGCACTTTTGCGTGCCGCTAAACGCCATGTGAACATCCAATAAGGGCTTGTCCTCGCGGCACAGGTTTTCAGTCGGATTTACAGACGTTTTTCAGATTTGAAAGCCATCTGTAAACCGACTGTCAACCTTTGACATTGACTTTAATGAAAAATCCGTGTAGCAGTCCTGACTGCAAGGATTTTCCGCTGGATGGTTTTTGACACCACCGGTGGTCTGAAAAACTTAGAATATGTTCATTCTTCCACCCGGTTTTTGGGCAGAACATGAACATGTGGGTGCTAAGGGTGATGGGCTTGAATCCACAAACCGCGGACAAAAGCTGCCCCCCCTTGCGTACCAAAAAAAGACCAAATACCAGTCTCTATTTCCCGACCGGTATTTGGCGTGTAAACGCACCCTTAGGGTTGTCATCACCTTACCACTACTTATTTGCTTTAGTGAGATCTACAGATTCTGCTACTCCTGTAAAGTTGATGGTTACTTGTTGTTGCAAAAAATTCTTTGTCATTGGGAGTTTTGATGTTCCTTTTTTTACTATATACTTTTAGTGAATTTTCTGATATTTAAAAAAACTAGGCAAAAAAAATTTAAAAATCCTAGGCACACAGGCCAGTAAACAGCATTATAACAACAGCCAAGAAATGCTCAAACTGAGAACAATGGTTATTCAGTCACTAGTCTTCCTAGTAATTGTTTCTGTAAGCACCGATGTGAATATTTTTAGCAACTGGATTCATCATTGGACTCATGCCAGCAACAATACCACCCGATGTGGGGTAAGGTCAAGGCCGGGATGACAGGTAGGCGAAGGTAAGCGACCGCCTAGGATGCCACTTCGTACTCGGGCAGAAAAGGTGGCGCAAGAAGGCATGAATTGGGCTGAATTTTCCATATGGAGGTGCGGGCACTTGCCTGTATGTATGAACTGCAGACGAACAGGTTCATACATATTGGCGCATTCTACACTGCCTTAAAGCGATTTAGAACTGCTCTATCAGCGCCAACATTCATACATGTTGCCCTTAGTGTGTAAAATAGCCACTATATTAAAAGGAGGCATGATCATCAATGATCGTAAGGGTATGTTCACGAGGCGTACTGGGGCACGTACTGCATGCGCCGCAATATGCCGGGTTTTTTGGAAGCACACGCTGATCAACACGTAATTCCAAAGCATGGAGGTCCGCCATATCACTTCTCTCCCGCAAATATGCGCCAAAATAAGCCGTGTGAACATACCCTAAAGGATAATGGCAGATTATGTCAACATTATAACTTGCCAAAAAAACGCTCCGTGTGAAAGCACCCTAAAGTAAACAAAACTATAGATCAGATCTCCTGTGTTCAGAGCAATGAAAAGAGCTGTGAATAATAGGGAGCTAATATGCTGATCATTACTATAGAATCACCAGCAGCCTAACCAGGAAGAGACAGGATGCATGAATGAAAGCTGCTTTTGGCTAGTGAAACTGCATGGTAAGACAAACCTTGTAAAGCAAAGTGAAGGTGAAATTTCAAAATGTCAGTTTTTGCCAAATTTTAATTTTAATCCATTATTCACTGGAATACAATAGATGTTTCCAGGGAACTACAACTCAACTTTAATTCCCCTGATTCTGACATGTTTAGAAATATCCCATATATGGCCCTGGTGTGCTATTTGACTTAACAACTAGCCTCAGAATAGGAGGAGCACCTACTGGACTCTGGGGTCTCATTATCATTAGGATTTTCTTTAAGCACCATTTCAGGATTGCGAATACTCAAAGGTACTAAAACTTAATAGACACCACTAAAAAGACCTTATTTGGGAAACTACACCCCTTAAGGAATATATCCAGGGGTGGGTTTACTACTTTTACACGTACGAATGCTTCTGCAAAAAATATTTTTTACGTCGTCATATTCTGACAGCCAGAACTTTTTTCTTTTTCTTTATATGAAGCTGATTAATGACTCGATTTTTGTAGGACATTTCCTTAATACCATTTTGGGATATATATGAAACTTTGTTCACTTTTCAACAATGATTTTGGAAGGTGGGATGAAGAAAATATAGCAATCCTGTTACTGTTATTTTTATTTTTTTACAGTAGTCACTAGCAACAGTACAATTTTTTTACATTTTTTTTACATCAGCACAATGTGTATAAATGACATGTTTACTCAGCAGGTCGATACGATTACAGTGATACCAAATTTACATATTTTTTATGTTTTACTGCATTAAATAAAACACGTTTATTTAAGGAAAAAAACACGTTTTTGCATTGCCATAGTCTGAGAGCCATAGCTTTTTATTTCTCTGTTTTGCGGGATGAGCCGACATTTTTTGGGGTATGATTTTGGGGGACACGACTTTTTGATCACCTTTAAATCCATCTTTTTGGGAGGCAGAATAAAGAGAATACAGCAATTCTGCTGGTGTTTTATTATTTTTTACAGAGCTCACTGTGCAGTATATGTGACATATTAGTTTTACTCTATGTGGCGACACAATTACAGTGATATCCGATTAATATAGTTTTTTTTATGTTGAAGCACTTAAAAAAAAGTGTTTTTGTTGTGTAAAATAATGGTTCTGCATCACTGTATTCTGATAACTTTTTTATGTTTTCGTATATGGAGTTGTGTAAGGGCTTTTTTTTTTGGTACCACTGTGGGGTGGTTTATATGTTTATATGACTTTTTGATTGCTTTTGATTCCATTTAATGTTCAGCGGAATTAACAAAACTTCCAATTCTGCCATTGTTTTATTTTTATGGCATTCATCATGCAGGTTAACACCTTCACAACATTGGATGTAAGTTTACGTCCAAGTTGTGTAGAGGTTACTGCAAATGGACATCAGTTTATGTCCTAGTGATCGTGCAACTCTAAAGCAGAGTTTGCACGATCGCTGTGGGAAATCGGCTGTACATTACAGCTAACATCCTGCAGCATTGGCCCCGACTGGAGATTTCTGGGGGGGAGGATTAACTCCTTAACTGCTGCAATCGCAACAGCTACAAAAAAAGACAGAGTAATGGGGCCCCCTCTGTCTCAATCGCGACTGCTTCTGACTTACTTGACAGCCTGGGTGCCCATAAAAACTACTGGGCTGTCTGTGACGTCACGATGACCGGCCGGGCCCTGTGGGCATGGCTGGGCATGGTGATTGACAGTAGTCATGAAGACCAGTACATAGCAGTTCTCCATTGTATCTGAAGATCACTGATACAAGTTCATTATGGGAAAAGTGGAAAAAAGTTAAAAAGTACAAAAAAGTTAAACAAAAAGTAAAAGAGTAAAACACAAATAAAAATTAAAATAAAAACACGTACACTCCCCTTTTTCCTTTTACAAACGTAAAAGTAGCATTTGGTATCACTGTGTGAGTAACGACCTACGCTATAAATCTGTCATGTAAGGCTATGCGGCCCATAGACTATCATTACTAGCGGCGCGTATACGCCGCTAGAAAATGACATGTCACTTATCTCCTCCCGCGGCGTATTTGCCGAGCAGGGAGAGGAGACGTAATCCATAGTTCTCATAATTTGCGCACTACGGCGCGTAATTACGGACTGAAATATGTCCCATTTTAAGCCGTGTGAACATGGCCTTATCTAACCCGCACTGTGAATGCTGTAAAAACCCCCACAAAAAACAGTCCCAGAATTGTGATTTTCGTTTATCCCGCAGCACATAAAATGGAATAAAAATCACTCAAAAACTCATGTAAATGACAAAGTGACACCTATGAAAACCTCAGTTCATTCTGCAAAAAATGTCCTTACACAGCTCTGTATAAGGAAAAATAAAAAAATTATCACTCTGACTATGGCGATGCAAAAATTTGTTTTCCTTTTTTTTAAATAAGTGTTTTTATTGTGTAAAAGCAGTTAAACATAAAAAATATACAAATTGGTTATTACTGTAATTGTATCAACCTGCTGAGTAAAGTAAGTATGGCACTTAAAGTGCACGGTGACCGCTGTAAAAAACAAAAATAAAAAACACTACCAGAATTGTTAAACAAACAAATAAGCTCAAGTGAAAAACAGCTCACCCCTCATAGGCAAAACAGTCATTCCATGGTGTTGTAGTGGTTGATTCTCCTGCACGGAGGGCTGCCGGTCAGCATCCAGTCTTGTAAACCTTGCTTAGAGCACAGACTCCAAGGATCCAGCAGGTAAGAATATCCAAATATCTTTATTTAAGCATTTAAAAGCTCACAGAGACTTTAAAAAGCATGTAGAACGCCGACGCGTTTCCGGCCAGCACGGCCCCGTGAACAAGGGTCCAATGTTGCCAACCCTCCCAGTCTATGACGGATGAGGTCACGGGTCGCGAGTTCTGAGTACAGCCAAGTACACCGCTTGGCTGTACTTACAGCTCTCATAAAACAGAATGGAGAGTACCACACAAACGTGACCTTCTTTTCTATTCTGCACTGAAACTTTATGGGCTCTGTTCGCAAGATAGGTGAGAATTCCAGAGGTGGAACCCATAAATATTAGACATTTATGGAATTTTTATCCTATTAATATCATGTCTGAGATAGGTCTTTTCCAATTTCTACTGGGTTAAGAAAATCTCATGCTAAGTAGACATTTTAATGTGACATGACCCGTGTGTCTGGATGAACTTTTCACATGATAGACAAGCATCACTATGTAGTCTATTCTTAGTTAATGTACATGATGTACATGCCTAAAGAAATGTATACTTTCCTACTGGGGTTCAGACTCCCACTATCCTACTGGCATGGTCAGGCTCACCTGGGCCCATTTTCAGTTTATTTTTCCCCTCTCTAGGGTCACATACAGTATAACCCAGGCAGATGGCAGCGTAGACAAACTGTCCTGAGGAGGGAGTGCAAGTGTAGAGGTATACATCTGTTTTCAGGGTCCGCTGAGGACCTATTTTATTAAAGTTAGGGAGTAGATCAGGAGGATGAATACGTGTAAATTTTAAGTTTAACTCAGATAAATGGACATAAGATAAAAGCATAAATCAGTGGAAGAAAAAACATTAATATCTTCTGATTCCACAAAAGTTTGCAATCTGGTTGCAGACTTCACTGGCAAAATTGCAGCCAAGTGCAGCTTGGCCTGTTTTTTTCATTAAAGGGGTTGTCTCACTACAAAGATTAGCTTCCAACATGTAGGGAGCATTAAATAAAGCCTGTTTTTAATAATTACATTCCTCTTCTGATATCACCTTGGTCAATACAACTCTCCTTGTGACCTTCTGCCTCCCTGTTGCAGTTGGTCTGTTGGTCAGACTGGTCCTCTGTGCCTTCTCCCTAGCACACTCACTGGTCTTTTCTGTTTCCAATATCAGAACATGGCTCCAGTGACTATTTAAAAGGACACTTCAGTAGCTGATCTTTGAGGTCCTGGTTTTTCCTGTGTGATTTTTGTGTCACAATTGTGTCTCAGCTTGTTCCATCCCTTGCTTCCTGTTTTCTGCTTGCCCTTGTCTTTGACCATGCAAGAACTCCTTGGCCTTTCTGACTGCTCTTCAATTCTGTTACCCTATTAGCATGCCTCGATGTTGGCTGTTTTTGCTGATGACCATGTAGAGGTAACCACCTGGGAGTCCCCTGCATCGAAGACTACATTCCTGTTTATGGGTTAATGGGTGAAAACCAGAGGACTCCTTAGACTCTGCTCTCATGTGTGGTGCTATGCAAAAGAATGTGTGATCAAGTGTATTCATTAGTAATCTCCGGTGAGTTATTACAGTCTGATCAGGTTGTAGACCCCACTGACATGCCTCTACCTGAGACTTAAAGGGGTTGTCTCGCTACAATGATTGGGTTTTAATTAAAAGATCTTTAAAAAACAAGCAGCTTTGCAATTTATGTTCATTACAAATGTCCTATTGATTTTGAGTTATCCTTGGTAGTAGGAGTGCATCAGCTCCTCAAATCACTATAGCAGCCGACCTGTTGATTTTTCTCTCACTGGCTGTCAGTGCTGGTGACTCATCAGCTTCTCAATACCGGTCAAAGCACAGAGCCCCTCCAGCACCGTATGAGTCCACTTGTGATGCTTCTGTAGGGGAGGGGGGAGGGAGGGCTCTACTCCTGGCATCTGTGTAGCTGTGCTGCCTGGATTAACCCTGTGTGCCTGCACCCTACACAGATTGAGGAGAGCAGAGGTGAGGCTGATTTGTGGTCAGTACGATGTGACAGCAGTGAAGTGTGTTACTATAATCATGATGTGTCTGTGGAGCTTTGACTATACTAATAGAACAGATCAGGGGGGCATGTGAACGGTTCCTATCCCTCCCTGCTCTGCTGTATTAGTGACACATCGTGATTATAGTAACACACTTCACAGCTGCCCTGTGTCTGTTCTGACAGGGCTTGTTTGCTGTTGCTTGAGATGTCCATGGAGATTTGTATGCTAAGCAGGGGGTATAGGAACCTTTACATCCCCCCCTGCTCTGCTATTAGCATACACAGCTTCACAGACCTCTGGCTCCATAGCCACTCATAGATCAGCCCTCTCCTGTCTCCTGACTCTGTGGAGGAGAGAGGTCAGAGCAGGCACAGTGCAGCTGATTCCAGCAGTGAGCAGCAGATCTAGGCAGGCACACACAGGGTTAACTCTGGCAACAAACTCCCTCGCTCTCCCCCTGCTGTATAGAAGTTACTGCAGTAGGAGGAGAGCTATCTGGGTGCTGATGGGAGGGGGGAAGGGGGAGGAGAAGAGGCAGACCAGAAGCACGCCCCTGAATTCAAAAGTCCTATGCTGACAGACACACTGATGTAGGCTGAAAGCCTGTAGTGAGACAACTTCTTTAAAAGCCGGCTGCTGAACTAGCCCGACAAGGCACTTATTAAGAGCAGCTGTACTGGATGTTTCAGCACATTGCGGCCCAACTGGATGATGCGTTTCCACCTCCTGTTACGATGGAAAATTCTGGCCTCCATCTCCTGCTGCCTCCACAATATGATGGTGATTCCAAGACCTGCTGTGGTTTTGAACCAGGACACTATACACTTTGAGGTGCTTTCTCACCAGTTTCTCTCTGACAGAGAAAAGATTACATTTATCACCTCCCTGTTGTCCAGTGCAGCCCTTATGTGGAATACTCCCCTCTTTGAATGAACTGATCCCATGAAGTCTAATCTTTGGGACTTCCTGACGATGTTCTAGGGTCTTTCAGGAATCAGGGCATGCCTTATCTATGGCTTTTTTTTTTTACTTCTCTGATTATGGCAGACAATTTCACAGTTTGTCACAATGTCATCCAGTTCTAAACATTGGCCTCTGAGTTAACCTTGAAAAATGAGGCTCTGGTACTCAGAGCTTCTAGAAAGGCTTCACTGGTCTTATAAAGAATAAGATAACTGGTTGATATATGTATGCCATGACTAAGGGTGGACTTCCACCCGAAACGCGTCTGCGTTAACGGGAGGGTGCTTGTGCTATGTGGTGGTGGGTTACTCAAGTTTTAATGGATTTCCAATAAAGTGCATTGAATTTTATTATATCATCTGGGAACGGCTGTATCAATTATCTACTACTGTATTGGATGCCTGAACGTTCTGCTCTGGACGAGATACCTGCGGATGCCGTTCTTCTCAGTGGGTGAGCTGGCTAACCTTTTGTATTTGTTGTTGTCGAACTGGTTGATATCTCCCTTTGGCAACTTTGGCAACTTGAATTGACATCCGGTTTGGTGAGAGACAGTGCAAGACTAAAAAAACATCGAGACCAATCTTAAAGAGTTTCCCATCTGGCTCTGACCTTTCAGAGATCCTTTCAGTCACCCTTGTTCTCAACTTGGGAATAACCCATAGAGGTGGAAAGGTTCAGACTCTTAATAGAGGAGCAGAAATAAAGACACAACAATTTGTCTGTTTTGTAGAGGCAAAAAACATTATTTGTCTGATTGTCCCATCCATTTGGGGAACTCCAGTGCTTAGTGTTTGAGGGAGAGGTAACCTTAGATGAAGAGTTGTCTTCTTAATTCCTCAGTTTGCACGCCAGACTGGTTCTTTTGTCTAGTACAGACTCCTTTTGTGGAGTGTGGGCGACTTTGTTCATTTTCTAGTGGCAAAGAATCGGTTATCTGTGACCTGCCTGAAGAAACCTCTTCCCTCTCCTCCATCAATAGGAAAGTCCTGCCCAGGTCTATTCATTTCTGTACATTGCCTTGCAGCATGCACTTTGGAGCACTGCATCAGGAGGAGATCTCCTTCTGTGACCTGCCAACGTCCACCTGCATTGTGCCCTTAGACCATCCCTGGCTGGGTAGTCCTGTCCCGGTCATCCACTGCTCATCTGGAAAGGTCATTTGTTGGGGTAGGCAGTGTCTTTAGCTATTACATGTCTGTTCTTTATCCTTCTCTTGTCACTCAGCCATCTTCTTTTTAGTCTCTTGGTGATATTCTTCCAAGTTGGCAGGAAATCATGAATTTGTAAGTCCCTCAACTTGACTTTCTGACACTATGGTGTCCATCTCCTTATTAGGACATTAAAGATTTGTGGCCAAGTGCCTCATCTGTGCTCAAAACAAGTTGTTACATCAGGATACCACCGGCCTATGCCTGTCTCGGAGACTCCATTGACTCATACTGCAATGAACTTCAACAGTCTGCTTGTACCGTAGATTCCATGGACACACATTACAATGAACTTTATCAGCCTCTGCCTGTACCAGAGCCTCCATGGACCCACAGGGCAGTTAACTTTATAAACCTCTGTCTGTACTGAAGACTCCATGGACTCACATTGCAATGAACTTCATCACAAATCTACCACCTTCTAACAACTGTACCATCATTCCAGCTTAAGTTGTCTGCTTTTCCAAGATGGCACTCTTTCTTCCATTGCCTGGTCTGTTCTCTGTTGCTCAACTGGCCACTCACTTCTTTAAGTATGTGTTCTGCCTGCTTGGACTGTCTCAAAAAGTAGTGTTCAATCTCCATGTCCAGTTTACTTAAAAGTTCTGATGAACTCTTTGTCGCCTTGTACAACTTCTGTTCTGCTTACCATTCCCAGTCCAACAGAGAAGTGGTACATGTTAATCAGGTGCCGAGCAACTACATAGGTTACATTGTGCCTTTCCATCAAAGCAACTTAGCAAACTTATTGTCCTGGACAGAAGTCTTCTACAACAACCATGATGATGAGTCCACCGAGTCCTTTCCCTACTTCATAGACTGGTCAGCATCCTTGTCTTCTGCTTCCTATTTCTGCTTCATTTCCCAAATTCATGACTTCTGTGTCTGGCAAGATACCCGTCAGTTCCTTTTACAAGCCACATACCATTTCAAGTGGGAAAGAGTCCCAAAAAATTTGTCCTAAAAGTCCCATATTTTAAGATAGCTCCTCGGTTCCTGGGTCCCTTTTCTGTAATTTACCATGTCAATCCTGTTATTTTACGGCTATGTCAAAGCAAAAAATAGTAGTTTTATTCCAGCACCATTGGGTAAAAATTCACAAAAGCTTTATTTCATATTCATATTTAAAAAAACATAGAGTAAAAGGTGCCATATCAAGCACACAAGACAGTTATGCGTTTCAGGCTGAACTAGCCCTAGTATTCCGAACACATGACATGGGATAGAGGTTCCGTGGACCAGTACAATTAACGGGTCAACAAACGAGTGAGCACAAACTCTGTTTTGCTCTTTCTTGGATTGCTATGGCTATGGCCTATACCCCTCAGAACCATATTCTGTGGTCAAAACGCCTTCCCTTGTACCCCAGAAGATTAGCCATAGGCATGATGCATGAGCTTCATTGGGTGCAAGGGATGGAGTTTAGTACTGCTATGCCTTTCGTAGTGTTTCTCTTTTTTCTACCGATTTCCCCGTTGGACTATGATGGATTTATTAGACAACGTCGGACAAGCGTTGGATCCATTTCTTTAATAAAATGGTCAATGAGAGATGTTTTTGGGGAGAGTTTATTTAAATAAAGTGTTTTTTGTGTTGTATCAATGTGTTTTGTTAATCATTTTATTCCAGTGTTAGTAATGAAGGTGTCTGACAGACGCCTCTGTATTACTAGGACTAGGGCTTGATGTCATCGCCCTAGTGACAAAAAACCGCCACTGGCTGACACCAAGCCCCAGCGCTAGTATTACAGAGATGTCTGTCAAATACCTCTTTTACTAAGGCTATGTTCACACGGCTTAAATTGGGGCGCATTTTGCCACGTATTTAGAGACGTACTGCACTCTCATAGAGAACTATGGATTACGCCTCCTCTCCCCGGGCAGTACAATACGACGCGTGGGGAGATAAGTGACATGTCATTTATTCACGGCACTTACGCACCACGAGTAATGCATGTCTATGGGGCCGGCGGGCTGCCAGCCCCGCCGCGCCTCGGGAGTACGGCGGGTGTTCGGGGGCGCAAACTCCCGAACACCTGCCGTAATTGCGGGGCGTAGTGTCCGCCCTGAAATTAGTCGTGTGAATTTATCCTAACATCAAAAACATTTTTTGAAAAATACACACAACCACACACGACACTTTTTTTTAGTCTACAGCCCCCAACAACAGCCCCTGTCGCCCATTTCATTAACTAAATGGATCCAACACTAGTCTGATGTAGACAAGCGGGGAACCTGTATAATACAAAAACACTAATCAGCATTTGACTGAAAGCTTTTTAAAGTGCGTAGAGCAGCAAGTATAGTAAATATGACCCTATAGATAGGTAGACCCCTCTTTTAGATAGGTAGGCTTCCAAATTAGTTAGCCAAATCCATGCTATTAGTTAGGTAGCACTACTTCCCCACTCGGTATCTAGTTAGATAGGCTACTCATTATGTGGTAAGACCCCAGAAGGTAGGTTGGACCGACAGTAGGTAAGGCCCCAGGTAGGCAAAGTTCCAGGTACATACATAGAAAAAGCTTGAGGTAGGTTGTCAATGCCCCAGGTAGGCAGTTAGGTAAGCAGGCAAAGTCCCAAATAGGTAGGCAGGCAGACAGCAAGGCCCCATGTAGGTACTGTATGTGAAGCCACAGTTAAGTAGGTAGGTGGTCAGACAGGGTCCAAGGTAGGTAGGGGCTTCTGGTAGGTAGGTAGGCAGAGCCCTAGGTAGGTAGAAAAGGCCCCAGGTAGATAGGTAAACGGGCAAGGCCCCAGGTAGGTAAGTAGGCCCTATTTAGGTAGCTAGACCAACGTTAAATAAGTTGGTAGGTCCTAGGTAGGTAGGTAAGCCTCAGTCTATTTTGTTCGTAGGCACCAGGTAGGTAGGCCCCAGGTAGTTATGTAGGTAGACCCTAGGTAGGTAAAAGGTCAGCCATAGGTAGGTAGGTTGGTAAGTCCTAGGTAGGTAGGCAAAGCCCTGGGTTGATAGATAAAGGGCAAGGCCCCAAGTAAGTAGGTGGCCATTTAGGTAGGTACACCTCTGTTAGATAAGTTGGTAGGCCCTAGGTAGATAGACCTTAGGCAGGTTGGTGGGTAGGCCCAAGGTAGGAAGGTTGGTAAGTAGGAAAGCCCCAGATAAGTTAGGTAGGTAGGCAGGTCTCAGGTAGGTAGGTTGGTAGGCCCCGGGTAGGTAGGTTTCAGGTAGTGAGGTTGGTAGGCCCCAGGTAGGAAGGTAGGTCTCAGGTAGAGAGATTGGTAGGCCCTAGGTAGGTAGGCCCCAGTTAGGTAGGTAGATAGGCCCCAGGTAGTTAGGCCCCAGTTAGATAGGTAGGTAGGCCCATGTAGGTATGTAAGCCCCAGCTAGGTAGGCCCCAGTGAAGAAGGGAGTTAGGGCCCAGGTAGGTAGGTAGAACCCAAGTAGGTAGGGCACAGTTATGTAGGCCCCAAGTAGGTAGGACCAAGTTAGGTAGGGAGTAGTTAGGCCGCAGTTAGGTAGGTAGGTGGTCAAGTGAGGCCCAGTGTAGTTGGCGCAATGATGTGATGTCATCATGCTGTCTACATCAGGACCAGTGACTAAAGCTTACTAGGCTTAAGGCCTACTAAGCTGAGTAGTGGGGCAGGGCGCTGGTGGCTCTCCGCTCCGCTAAGGACTGGTGGTATATAATAAAATACTCTATTGAAGTGCATACAAATTCCCTGTGAGTGCCGTGTGTTTTTATATATATATATATATATATTATATATATAAATATATATATACTATATATATATATATATATATATACTGTATATATATATATAAATATATATACTGTATATATATATATATACTTTATATATATATATATTGTATATATATATATATATATATATATATATATATATATATATATATATATATATATATATGTGATGGTTAAGGTGCTAAATGCCAGGCATGTCTTACCTTACTCAAAACAGGATTCTGTAACATCTGATTTCAAAGACCACATTATAGGAGGACAGTGTCTGTGCCCTATGAACACAGCATATGCATAAATACCTTAAAGGAGTTGTCTCATTACAAGCTTTCAGCCCACTTCAATGCTTCTGGCAGCATAGCATTTTTGAATTGAGGGGCGTGCTTATTGTCTGCCTCTTCTCCTCCCCCTTCCCCCCTCCCCTCAGCACACAGACAGCTCTCCTTCTATACAGCAGGGCGAGGGGGTTTGCTGCCAGAGTAAACCCTGTGTGTGCCTGCCTAGGTCTGTTGCAGGCTGCTGGATCCGCTGCACTGTCAGCTCCACGGAGACAGGAGAGGGCTAATCTATGAGTGTGGAGAGGTCTGTGAAGCTGTGTATGCTAATAGCAGAGCAGAGGGGATGTAAGTGTTCCCCTACCCCCTGCTTAGCATACAAATCTCCACATCTCCAGCAACAACAAACAAATCCTGTCAGAACAGACACAGGGCAGCTGTGAAGTGAGTTACTATAATCACGATGTGTCACTAATACAGCAGAGCAGGGAGAGATAGGAACCGTTCACATGCCTCCCTGATCTGTTCTATTAGTATAGTCAGAGCGCCACAGACACAACATGATTATAGTAACACACAGGGTCACTGCTGTCACATTTTCTGACTACAGATCAGACTCTGCTCTCCTCAATCTGTGTAGAGAGCAGGAGGAAGCAGGCACACACAGACACAGAAGCCAGAGCCCTCCCCCTCCCTCCACTACAGAAGCATACTGTGCAGGAGGGGCTCTGTGCTCTGACCTGTATTCAGATGAGTGATGGTGATGAGTCATCAGACCTGACAGCCAGTGAGATAAAGATCAACAGGTCAGCTGCTATAGAGATTTGAGAAGCTGATGTACTACTACTAACAGGGATAACTCAAAATCAGTAGGACATTTGTAATGAACATATATTGCAAAGCTGCTTGTTTTTTAAAGATCTTTTAATTAAAACCCAATCATTGTAGCGAGACAAGAAGCTGTTGGAGTATATATTTAAAGCTACTTGCTATGTCAGTGTGGCGCAGTCAGTGAACTATTTCTGCTACTTCCTGTTATTTTGTCATTAAAGGGTTGTGTGGTATTAGGAAAAATGGGCTGCTTTTTAATTTATAAACAGTGCTGCTTACATCCAATATTACAGCACCGCCCAATTATAGGTATGTCCACATGGACTGGAAATACAGCTGCAAGTAAACAAATGAGATTTCCTAAACTCTCATTAACATTGCTGCTACTATAAAAGTTAGGGATTTTCTGCAGCATATATTCCACCTGTGGACATACTCTTAAGCGGCTGGAAAAGAAATCCATTACAAAACAGCCATACCCCAGCAGAGGTACCAGTGCCGTCCCCCGTCTTGTGAGTGACAAGTGGTCGTAACAGCTGGGAGCTTATAGGCTTGACTGGACATTATTTATGAATTGGTAGTAGACACATAACCCAGACATACAGATGTAGCAAAGAAGATCTGTGGCCATTCCTGGTATGTCTGTTTTATTATTATTATTATTATTATTATTATTTATTTTAAAGCGCCATTGATTCCAGGGCGCTGTACATTCGAGGGGGTTACATACATTACATAAGTCAAACAAGTACAATGATAAGTGATTAATGACAATTGGCACGACAGAGGGAGAGAGGACTCTACCCGCGAGGGCTTACAATCTACAAGGAGGGGGAAAGAGACAGGAGGTAAGGGGCACACATGTTTGTGGAGGAAGTTTTAGTAACTTCTATGTAGGTGTGTGGAGACTTATACACCATTGGTTGCTCCACTAAAATGGGGCTCATAGGAAATGAGCTAGGACTCTTGGTGCACCACCTATTTGATGTAGCATTCATCAATTCACCTACTCACTAAGCCTTGCAATGTAAATGGGTTCAAGTCAACCAGATGTTCATCTGCAGATAGCTGTTTGGAGGTGTTGCCCTTCATCAATACAATGAGTCAAACTCTGGTAAGCAAGATGAGAGCAGCTTGAAAGGGGTAACGTTCCTCATTAGGGAGACGCATTATGTACTGTAGGTGTGTGGAGACTTGTGCCCCATTAGCTGGAATTAATGGTTCCTTAAAATAAATAATAATTCATTAGTCCAGTGAAATTAATAATCTATTCTAAAGGGGCCATGGGAAACGAGCTAGAATTTTAGTAGACACGTTTTGTAGCAACTTTTCTTAAATATCTACATTGTGATTCCCTGCTATTCCTTCTAGAAATTCATTTCTAATCTGTCACTTAGGTGTTACCAATTGACACATGTCCCTGAACAGTTTGACATTGTCCAATCAGGGCTGACAGTGTGTGCAGGGACACACCCTTTGATATCTGGGAATGGTAACACCCATTTGACTGATTCAGTAGAAGGAATAACAGTGGAACAGTTATAAGAGATGTTTCAGCATTGTTATTTCACAGGGAACACAGATATTTACGAAACCAGACATGTCAGAGGTGCTCTTTAACTTGATATTTAAAGGGGAGTTCTCACCATGCTGTTTCACAGAGTCTGCTCTTCACAGCCAGCTTCAGGCTCACACTTCCGGTTAGGCTGTGGGTGGTTCTACAACACTGATTGCCATGTCAGCTCTGCTATTCTTAGCTGATACTGTTAATGGAACGTTAGTGATGGAGGGGTCTGAACAGCAGGGAACAAGGCTGCAGAGCTCTCACCGATTAAAGTTTGTCAGTAAAGAACATAAACATGCTGCTTATAAGACACAGTAGGAAGTGACCTCATTGGCTCAGCCATGTAACCTAGAGAAGATAACATCTGATCTTGCTCTGAAAAGAAGCAAAAGCAGAACAGCAGTGTATTTGGTAATAATCTTTATTTACCTTGGCTGACATGTTTAAAGCTAATCAATAAGATGGGCATACCCTTTCATGCATTATTGAACCTGTGGCACAGAACTTTATTTCAGCTATTTCTGTGCTTTTCACTGTCTCCTAAGGCCATGTTCACACGGCTTATTCTGGGACATATTTCAGCCCATAATTCGCGCCGTACTGCGCAAATTACATGCTGGAATCCGTCCCAGTCATTACGGTAATCCACAGTTCTCATAGAGAACTATGGATTACGTCTCCTCTCCCTGCTCGCACAATACGCCGAGCGGGGAGAGAAGTGACATGTCAATTATTCACGGCATATATGCGGCGAGAACAATGAATGTCTATGGGGCCGGCGGGCTGCCGCACGCGTGGCGAAATTGCGGGGCGAAATACATCCCACAATTAAGCCGTGTGAACATAGCCTTAGGCTAAGTCCACACAGCAATGGGAGATTCCGTCCAAAATCCGGTGGCATCTTCACATCGCTGGGCCGCATCACACCGCCATTTTTTGTGCAGTTTTTGTACACAAAAAAACCGCGGTCGTATTTTGGCTTCCCGGTGGCCCAGTACATTAGGGCTCCAGGAATCCAATGGCGGAGTATACATGTTTTGTATAGACTACAGCACTGATTTTCTATTGAGGGCTATACAGCGCTGGGTACGGTCAGATTCTAAATTCTGAATCTGCTGAAATTCCAACCCAAAACCTGTACTGTGTGGACATAACCCAAGATCTTGCTGCAGTAAGTTATATAGGCCAAGTAATCTTTGCTACTTCCCTATGCCATAACCGGAGCATCCAGCAGGTGGCAGCAGCATTCGCTGCTGTATCTGTGGGAGGAGCCCTAGGAGTTCAGCCAGTGGCTGCGGACACTTCTGCTTTTCACTTTCATTATTGGGGGCCACAGAGCAGTAGGATAAGTGACGTCAGCAGTGTCCCTGCATGCACACACTGCTAGCTCCACCTCCCAGGATGCTGTGTGACAGGACATGTGGAGCTGTGTCCTCAGCAGTGCGAGGAGAAGGGACACAGGCTATGGGAGCCCAGCAGCTCCTGCTCTGCTCCAGCCTGACGTAACGGCGTAGACAGAGCAGGGAGTGACGTCATGCTACGTGTCTGCCCGACTAGCACTGGTCACGTGACTTTATCTAGGCTGTACAGAAAGTGATTAAAGGAACAAGGGGGCGTGGCTGTCCAGGTAGCCCAGCCTATTAGGGCGTGGCTACACGAGAGCTCTCCTGTGGCATTGGGAGTCGCTTTGTCCCGCCCACGTTTAACCAGAGCGGCTCTTCCTGCTGAGTTGTGGTCGGAACATGCCGCTGCTGGGGAGCTGTTAGGAGCGCTGTGAGCGGAGGAGCTCCGGGCGGGGGGCTCCGGTGTCCCTGGCACCTACACAGGTACCTGACCTCATAGTCCTGCAGAAGTGCAACAAGTGCCCTGCCCGCATAGCTGCAGGGAGAGACCAGGAAGCGCCGGCTCTGCGGGATAAAGTTTCAGTGCACAGAAGCGGTGCCCGAGCTCTAGCTGGCACGTTATACTGGGGCATAGGCGTCACCTGTGGGGGTCATTACCTGGGACTTTACATAGGCTTCCAGGTCACAGCAACTATCAAGTGTTCTAGTGCTTGGTGTCGTTAGCTGACCGTACATATTATAGTAGGCATAGACTTTCATAGGTGTACACGGTGGGGGCATGGGCTGGTATGGAGGTGGGCACGGTGGGGGCACGGGCTGGCGTGGAGGTGGACACGGTGGGGGCACGGGCTGGCGTGGAGGTGGACACGGTGGGGGCACGGGCTGGCGTGTAGGTGGACACGGTTGGGGGCACGGGCTGGCGTGGAGGTGGACACGGTGGGGGCACGTGCTGGCGTGGAGGTGGACACGGTGGGGGCACGTGCTGGCGTGGAGGTGGACACGGTGGGGGCACGGGCTGGCGTGGAGGTGGACACGGTGGGGGCACGGGCTGGCGTGGAGGTGGACACGGTGGGGGCACGGGCTGGCGTGGAGGTGGACACGGTGGGGGCATGTCCTGCTAGAGTGGGTATTGATGTGTAAATGGTGGGCATGTGATGGTATAGCGGTTATAGGTGTGTACATGTTGGGGGCATGTGATGGTATAGTGGGTATAAATGTGTAAATGGTGGGCATGTGCTGCTATAGGTGTGTACATGGTGGGGGCACGTGCTGGTATAGCGGGTATAGCTGTGTACATGGGTGCTGGTATAGCTGTGTACATGGGTGCTGGTATAGCTGTGTACATGGGTGCTGGTATAGCGGGTATAGATGTGTACATGGGTGCTGGTATAGCTGTGTACATGGGTGCTGGTATAGCTGTGTACATGGGTGCTGGTATAGCGGGTATAGATGTCTATATGGTGGTGGATGTGCTGCTATAGTGGGTATATATGTGCACATGTGCTGACATACCAAATACTAACTGAAATTGGAACGCTCAAATTCCAATATACCTGAACTACTCTCCATGTTCTATTGGGTTTCTCACCTCTACAGTATCTCATAAGAGTGAGTACAACCCTCAAATGTGTGTAAATATTGTAGTATTTCTTTTCATGAGACAACACTGAAGAAATGACATTTTGATACAATGTAAAGTAGTCGGTGTATGGCTTGTATAACAGTGTAAATTGGGTGTGTCCTCAAAATAACTCAACACAAAGCCATCAATGTCTAAAAGTGAGTGCCCCCCTAAGTGAAAATGGACAAGTTGTGCCCAAAGTATTATTTTGTGTCACCACCATTATTTGCCAGCACTGCTGTAAGGGTTTGTTCACACAGCTTATTATGGGGCGCATTTCGCAGCGTACTGCGTTTGATACGCAGGGAAATGCGCTCCATAATTACGGTAATTCATTGCTCTCATAGAGAACTATGGATTACGCCTCGTCCCCCCGCGTTTATTATACGCTGCGCGGAGAGATAAGTGACATGTCAGTTATTTGCGCCGCGATTAATGCATGTCTATGGGGCCGGCGGGCTCCAACCCCCCACCCCCCCAGCTTTTGGAATACGTGCTGATCAGCACGACTCCCAAAGCACCCGGCGTAATTGCAGCGTATACTGCACATGCCGCATTTACACCGTGTGAACATACCCTAACTCTCTTGGATATGGGGTTCACAGGTTGTCACTGGAATCCTCTTCCACTCCTCCATGATGTCATCATGGATCTGGTGAATGTTAGAGACCTTGTGCTCCTCCACCTTCCATTTCAGGTTACCCCACAGATGTTCAATAGGGTTTAGGTCTGGAGACATGCTCGGCCAGTCCAACACCTTTACCCTCATTTTCTTTAGCAAGGCAGTGGTTGTCTTGGAGGTGTATTTGGGGTCGTTATCATATTGGAATACTGTATATAGATGAGTGGCAGGTTCATCCACTTTTCATGTAAACTACCTTTGTAAGCCAAGCACTTCTCACCCTTCATCTCAGCCATACACCCTAATAGAGTTTAAAGGGAATCTGTCACCAATTTATTTTTTTTTTACTTATTAAATCAAGACCGTGATCCATATTCTTTTCCTCTCAGTTGTTTTTATTTCATGATTGTAGATTTCTCTATTCGGCCGTCTATATATGATTGTGGGGAAGACATTCTTGCTTGCACTGCTTTAACAGCAGTCAGAGAGATACTTTACAGCAGCTTCATGCACATAGGATTCTTAAGACAGATTCTGTCTCAGACTTGTATAGGAGAGTTTTCACTGTGAAGGGAGGGGAAGCTGTGACATCTCCTCTTGTGACTGGTGGATTCTGTGTTATCTGTACACAATGGTGTCTCCTTTCAGTTTGACCCTGCTTGTGCTGATAATGAGCAGACTGCTGAAAAGCTCTCTAAACAGAGCAGGAAGTGTCAGACGATTATTAGGCCTAGTGGCCAAAGTGAAAACTACAGGACTTAAGCATTATTAAAAAATATTGAAAGTGACATGGAAAATTAAAAAACATAACCAAAAATTCCTACAAAATGTGTTTAACATAAAAATGAGTTAAACCGTAATTCATTTTTTGATGACACATTCCCTTTAAGCTCTTGGGAGCAGTGCCCTCACCTTTTGTCTAACTTGTCATTGATTTTTTGTTATAATGTAATGTCTGATTTGCCTGTACTTAAACTCTTCAAATTGTAAAGTGCTGCGGAATATGTTGGCGCTATATAAACAAACAAAAAAATACTACCCTGCCCCAATCTCTGAAGGGAGGGGATAATGCTTTGCTTCAGGTTGTCACAGTACATGTTGGCATTCATGAGCAAGCTCTGTTCTGAGTGGAACCTGTCTTGTTAAACCGCTGTATGGTCTTGGCCATCGCGCTGCAGCTCAGGTTCAGGGTGTTGGCAATCTTCTTATAGCCTAAGCCATCTTTATGTAGGGCAACAACTAATTTTTTTTTCAGATCTTCTTCAGAGTTTTTTACCATGAGGTGCCATGTTGAACTTCCAGTGACCAGTGTGAGAGCAAGAACACCAAATTAAACACATCTAAGACCTAGTAGCACTGAGTCACATGACACCGTAGAGGGAAAATCGGGCACAATTTGTCCATTTTTCCCTTAGTGATGTACTTACTTTTGCTGCTAGCGGTTTAGACATTGATGGCTATATGTTGAGTTATTTGGAGGGCCCTCCACACTGACTGCCTTGCATTGTATCAAAGTGTCATATCTTCAGTGTTGTCTGTTGCAAATATATAATACAATATTTACAAACATGTCAGGGGTGTACTCACTTTTGTGAGATAATGTATATCCAGTAACATACCTAACAGCTCCATATTCTGATGGGTTTTCATAGATGTAGAGCACGTGTGTATCCAGTAACGCACATGATCTCTCCATGTTCTGATGGGTTTCTCATAGATGTAGAGCACGTGTATCCAGTAACGCACATGATTGCTCCATGTTCTGATGGGTTTCTCATAGATGTAGAGCATGTGTGTATCCAGTAACATACCTAACAGCTCCATATTCTGATGGGTTTTCATAGATGTAGAGCACATGTGTATCCAGTAACGCACATGATCTCTCCATGTTCTGATGGGTTTCTCATAGATGTAGAGCACGTGTATCCAGTAACGCACATGATTGATCCATGTTATGATGGGTTTCTCATAGACGTAGAGCACATGTGTTTCCAGTAACGCACATGATTGCTCCATGTACGGATGGGTTTCTCATAGACGTAGAGCACATGTGTATCCAGTAACACACATGATTGCTCCATGTTCTGATGGGTTCTCATAGACGTAGAGCACATGTGTTTCCAGTAACACACATGATTGCTCCATGTTCTGATGGGTTTTCATAGATGTAGAGCACATGTGTATCCAGTAACGCACATGATTGCTCCATGTTCTGATGGGGTTTCATAGATGTATAGCACATGAGTATCCAGTAACGCACATGATTGCTCCTTGTTCTGATGGGTTCTCATAGATGTAGAGCACATGTGTATCCAGTAACGCACATGATTGCTCCATGTTCTGATGGGTTTCTCATAGACGTAGAGCACATGTGTATCCAGTAACGCACATGATTGCTCCATGTTCTGATGGGTTTCTCATAGACGTAGAGCACGTGTTTCCAGTAACGCACATGATCTCTCCATGTTCTGATGGGTTTTCATAGATGTAGAGCACATGTGTATCCAGTAACGCACATGATTGCTCCATGTTCTGATGGGTTTCATAGACGTAGAGCACATGTGTATCCAGTAACGCACATGATTGCTCCATGTTTGATGGGTTTCTCATAGTACGTAGAGACAGTGTTTCCAGTAACGCACATGATTGCTCCATGTTCTGATGGGTTTCTCATAGACGTAGAGCACATGTGTATCCAGTAACGCACATGATTGCTCCATGTTCTGATGGGTTTTCATAGATGTAGAGCACATGTGTATCCAGTAACGCACATGATCTCTCCATGTTCTGATGGGTTTTCATAGATGTAGAGCACATGTGTATCCAGTAACGCACATGATCTCTCCATGTTCTGATGGGTTTCTCATAGACGTAGAGCACGTGTGTATCCAGTAACGCACATGATTGCTCCATGTTCTGATGGGTTTCTCATAGACGTAGAGCACGTGTGTATCCAGTAACGCACATGATTGCTCCATGTTCTGATGGGTTTCTCATAGATGTAGAGCACATGTGTTTCTAGTAACGCACATGATTGCTCCATGTTCTGATGGGTTTCTCATAGACGTAGAGCACATGTGTATCCAGTAACGCACATGATCTCTCCATGTTCTGATGGGTTTTCATAGATGTAGAGCACATGTTGTATCCAGTAACGCACATGATTGCTCCATGTTCTGATGGGTTTTCATAGATGTAGAGCACATGTGTATCCAGTAACGCACATGATTGCTCCATGTTCTGATGGGTTCTCATAGATGTAGAGCACATGTGTATCCAGTAACGCACATGATCGCTTCATGGTCTGATGGGTTTCTCATAGACGTAGAGCCTAAGACCCAAGCTTCCCATACACACTTGGTGAACCAACAGCTTTTCCCTCAGACTCCATTATAAATATTCAGACTTGACTCTGCTGACTGTTTTCTTTTAATGGGGAGTAGGGTATAAGCAGCTGCCTGAACCCTCATGTAGCTGTATTAGGTTTGGCTACTTTATAGTCATCACAAATGTTTGTATGGATTGTTGTACTATTTATCTGATCACCTCCTTTTTACATAATGTCCTGATCTGTATTACAGGTAGACAGTTTTTTGAATACACTTGATCATTTACTAATGTACAGGTAAAGAGACCTAGATGTAAAACATAAAATTCTGGCTGTAGCCACCACTAGAGGGAGCTGGTGAGTTTATTGCATACTGTTTTATTATTAAAGATGTTGGCTGATGGAAAAAATAGCCCCCAATTGTTTCAAATAACACAAAAAATTGACTTGCTAATTCAGCACTGTAGCTCTTGTGGCTATTCCAGTCTCCAGTTACTTCCTGCTGGCATGTGACCACTGATGATGATTTGTGTCCTGTCACTTGCCGTTTATCTGATATCGGGCAATCCACAGTCTAGTGTAAAAAAAAAAAAGCTGATATCGGCCAGTCTGCGGCCTGGCGTGAATGCTTTTACCATTTAATAATACTTTACAGTAATGTTGTTGTGTTTTTTTTTTTTTTTTTTTTTTTGGGTGATTAGGCAATACAACTAAAATAACAAATATTACATTTTAGATTTATAAGCCAGAGATGCCCCGATAATTTTTATATTTAACCAATTACAGTCATTCGACATATGAGTACGTCCTAATGCCGGGAAGGGGCCTGTGCGATCCCGCTACATAGCCACTGGTTGTTAGCTGCTAATTGCAGCTTACACTCCGTGGTTACAGCGTGGGATGGTGCTGTCGCCGTCCCGCACTATTTAACCCCTTAGACACCGCGGCACAGATGGTACAGCGTCTAAATCGATGAGAAACTGTGCTATCCACCGTTCCTTGCTTTGATCGAGACGCCTGCAGGTTCCCGATCATTTAACATGGCAGACTTATCACTGCCATGGTTTGTTTTATTACTTTCTGCAACAGGCAGGAAAAAAAAAAAAGTTGCGGCTTTGGGATGGCGAGGAGGGAAAAACAAACGTGAAAAAAAAAAAAAATGAGGCTGCGGCGGGAAGGAGTTAAAGCTCCACTTGGTGAATAATGGGGAGGAGGCTCACGAGATTGTCAAACATCACTCAGGTTGAAGTGGTGTTCTCTGTATGCTGTTTTTCAGCGATTGCTCTTTACAGCCAGATTCGGGCTCCTACTTCCTATTCAGGCTGTGGGTGGTTCCATAGCAGTGATTGACATGCCAGCTTTTCTATTCCTAGCTGAGTGTAATACATGGTGATGGAGGGTTGTAACAGCTACAGAACTCGAAATGTCAGTAAGAAAGTTAAACAAGCTGATGTGTTACTGATAAGATATAGTAGGAAGTGATGTCACTAAGAAGTCCAGGGCTGCCAGAACAGAGCAAGTAGGTCTGTATACACAAGCAGGAGATAAGAACTGCTCTAGCTTTGAAAGGAAGTAAAATTAGAACAGCCGTGTATTTGGTAATAGTCTTTATTTCCCTTTGCCTATATGTTTAATCATTGTTGTGAGAAAACCCTGTAAAGACTATTTCAGCTTTTTTTTTTTTTTTTTTTTTTTTTGTGTAAATGCTGCATTTTGTGTGACCATTTTTCATATGGTGTTTTTGAACCAAACCAAGGTTTGGGCCAAAGGGAATGGGAAACCTGAAGCAAGGACTCCTATTTCCTGCTAGATTCCTTCCTGGCTTTGGCTTAGAAAACTGCATTGAATATTGCAGTGTCAGTTTTCCAAACAACCTTGTGTACAGCCACCCTCAGGGGCTACTGCCATCTAAAATTAAGGCATATTGCTAGGATTTATAATTCTATAATTAACTCCTAGCAATATTCAAGAAGTCTTCGATGGTTGTACCCCGTAAGGGGGGTTTCACTCACATTCTTTAAAAAAAGTGGAGAAGCTAGAATATTGTACTGCCTGTTCAGGACTCTGTGCATTTGCCATTTTCCGTATACATTCAATCCCAGTTTCGCAGAAAAGAAACATGGGTAGCAAAGATGCCAAAATAGAATGTACAGTGGGGGAGAAAAAGTATTTAGTCAGCCATCAATTGTGCGAGTTCTCCCACTTAAAAAGATGAGAGGCCTGTAATTGACATCATAGGTAGACCTCAACTATGAGAGACAACATGAGAAAACAAATCCAGAAAATCACATTGTTTGATTTGGAAAGAATTTCTTTGCAAATTATGGTGGGAAATAAGTATTTGGTCACCTACAAACAAGCAAGATTTCTGGCTCTCACAGACCTGTAACTTTAAGAGGCTCCTCTGTCCTCCACTCCTGTAGCAATGACACCTGTTTAAACTCATCAGTATAAAAGACACCTGTTCACAACCTCAGTCACACTCCAAACTCCACTATGGTTAAGACAAAAGAGCTGTCGAAGGATACCAGAAACAAAATTGTAGCCCTGCACCAGGCTGGGAAGACTGAATCTGCAATAGGCAAGCAACTTGGTGTTAACAAATCAACTGTGGGAGCAATAATTAGAAAATGGAAGACATACAAGACCTCTGATAATCTCCCTTGATCTGGGGCTCCACGCAAGATCTCACCCTGTGGGGTCAAAATGATCACAAGAACGGCGAGTAAAAATCCCCGAACCCCATGGGGGCACCTAGTGAATGACCTGCAGAGAGCTGGGACCAACGTAACAAAGGGTACCATCAGTAACACACTACGCCACCAGCGACTCAGATCCTGCAGTGCCAGCCGTGTCCCCCTGCTTAAGCCAGTACATGTCTGGGCCCGTCTGAAGTTTGCTAGAGCGCATTTGGATGATCCAGAAGAGTATTGGGAGAATATCATATGGTCAGATGAAACCAAAGAGAGAGAATGCTGAGTTGCATCCCAAGAGCACCATACCTACTGTGAAGCATGGGGGTGGCAACATCATGCTTTGGGGCTATTTCTCTGCAAAGGGACCAGAACGACTGATCCATGTACATGAAAGAATGAATGGGGCCATCTATCGTGAGATTTTGAGTGCAAACCTCCTTCCATCAGCAAGGGCATTGAAGATGAAACGTGGCTGGGTCTTTCAGCATGACAATGATCCTAAGCACGCTGCCAGGTCAACAAAGGAGTGGTTCGTAAGAAGCATTTCAAGGTCCTGTAGTGGCCTAGCCAGTCTCCAGATTTCAACCCCATAGAAAACCTTTGAAGTTCGTGTTGCCCAGCGACAGCCCCAAAACATCACTGCTGTAGAGGAGATCTGCATGGAGGAATGGGCCAACATACCACCAGCAACAGTGTGTGCCAACCTTGTGAGGACTTATAGAAAATGTTTGACCTCTGTCATTGACAACAAAGGATATGTAACAAAGTATTGAGATGAACTTTTGTTATTGACCAAATACTCATTTTCCACCGTAATTTGCAAATTCTTTCCAAATCAGAGAATGTGATTTTCGGGATTTGTTTTCTCATTTTGTCTCTCATAGTTGAGGTCTACCTATGATGTCAATTCCAGGCCTCTCATCTTTTTAAGTGGGAGAACGTGCACAATTGGTGGCTGACTAAATATTTTTTATTTATTTTTTTTCTCCACTGTATTGTTACCGGGACAAGTGACTTCAGCCCTGAAATTGTCCTATTTACACTGCATGTGCCCATTTTATATAGGTATTTGACATTATGCAGAGGCTATTAGGTTAAAAGACAAAACAAAAACAACTTCCACACAGCAAACGACACTGCTCCATACAGCTGAGGTCCACGCTTTGGGTCAGTGGGAGCCTATATGTATATGACATGTCAGCAGTGTGAATTGAGCACGGTCTTGAATCATTGAAGTTTGATTGCTGTGGTACTATTGCAGGCTCCTTCTTTATGACGGTGTTGCTAAGTGATTTGGGTAATCCAGATAATTATCTTAATCTGTAAATATCCTGTTCTGCGGGCAGTGTAGTCACAGTTTTGATAGTTGCCAAGTAGATGAATGAACACGCTGTCTGTCCCACGTGTGATCGTTTCTTTAGTCAAAGTGCAAATTTTTTAATATTCTCATTTTAAATTTTCCGGGCTCTGTTGTCAACATAGATATATAGGGTGTGCCTATATAGAACATAAGCCATGAACAACCATAACAATAAAAACGAACAGAAAAAAGGGGACTCTGCCCGAAGGGTTTACACACAAGCAAATCGTGCTGAGTATCGCTTTAAAATTCCTTAAGCAACCCGAGGCCCTATCAAGCTGGATATTTTCCGCTGGTTTTTGTAAATGTTGTTCAAGTATTGATTGTACTATAATCTTTTGCTAACATTTTATTAAATACACACAAACTTTCACAATAAATTCACTGTGTGAACATAGGGGACTGTATAAAATGTCTTTGTTCCCCATACAACCAATCAAGCTCCCCTTCATTTTTTTTTCAAGCACGTATGAAAGAAAGGGCGCGCTAAAGGTTTTGGGCAATAAAGAAAGTCAAAAATGGAAGTTTCAACATGTGGCCCATAGGTGCAAGTAAAAGGTCCAAAAAATTAAGAGACACCGGTAAATTGAGTTCATATCGGCCAGTGAGATTTCTTTTTAGCTGTGTATTTATTATGGGGTCAGTATAACTTGCAATAGGAGCAAAACGGTTTTAGGGTGCCCCCGGCGTCTTGCCCCGTAGAACATCCGCTTTTCTGAGCGTCTCCTGGGCCACAGAACACAAAAGACGCATCAACAAATTAGCATGATATTACACCCCCGGCAAGACAACCAAGCGTTCACATAAAAAGGGTCGCCCCCTGGTGAATTTTATGCTTTCTTGGGTGCACCCGCAAGACGGGCCTGAAGGTGCGAGCAAACACGAGCGGGGACTCTCATGAAAAACCACTGCGTGTCTGTCATTGCCGGAGTGTAAATCTCATGCTAATTGTTTGATGCTTCCTTCCGTTCTATGGCCCAGGAAAATCCTCCAAAAAGGGGTTTTCACACGGAGACAAGACCCCCTGGAACATACCCTACCCGTGGATTTTAAAAACAGAATCAGTTTTAAACCCCCAAAAAACCACTTAAACCCCCATGCCTAATGAAAACAAAACTGTCTTCAAAACGGGAAAACGACCAAAAAAAATTTGAGCGTTTAGAAATTCCCCCGGGAAAAAGCAGTTTTTTCGTTTTATGACGGGGTGCCCGATACTAATTTAAATCCCAACAGTTTTTACGTCTCATGTAGACGGCCTTAGGGTTACTTCGCCGCGGTTCCCCCAACCCCGTCCCCAACCCGCCCGCAAACCCTCTCTCCGACGAAGTGGCAGGCGCAAGTGGGGCGGGCTTGCGGCAGGGTTTTCCCCCATGCAAATTTTTGGCAGGGGGGGAAAAAACCCCCGGGGGCCGCCACTGGGATCCCCGTCAAGAATTGACAGAAAGGGTTCTAAACTCGTGGCAAGGCCCCAAACCCCCGGCGTTGGATATTAACGCGGTTTCCCCTAGGGGAAACCATGTTAAAAAAACGCGCGATTTGGGTTTTTGGCCGGAAACGGTCTGAACCCCCCGGGGCCCAAACCCGGCCCAAAACCTGGTGGGAAAAGGGGCCTTTTAAACTTGTACCCGGCCTGCCTTAGACCCCTCTATCCCCCCCCTCCCAAAAGTCCACAGTGTAAAACCACTACACCTAAGGGGGCTTTCCACTTTTGTTTTTGGTGCCTTTTTTTTTGCAGGAAGGCACAGAAATTAATGAAAACATTGTTGCACAAAAAACCGCATAAAAAAGACCGTGTGAACACCCTAAAACCGTCAGGGGCTGACGCAAACAGGCCTTGAAAGCCTGTAAAAAGCCTTTAAGGTTCTTTATGGGGTTTTAGGGAGCCCCATTTCCTTTTTAGTATATTTTTTTCAGCGCGAAAGAAGGGAAAAAAATGCCGCCATAAATTTAAAAGGCCCCATACCCCGGCTCCAAATTGAATTTTTTCCCCAAAACTCAAACTTCCCGGGATTTTTTTGTCTGAAAGATCAATAAAAACAAACTTTTTACTCCAGCCAGCACAGAGCTGCCTGACCGTGGATTGACTTCACCCCCGTTATCACATAAACAAAACGGGAAAAAAATAAAGGGTCGGGGCACTGGGAAACAGAGCCCGGGGATGATAAAATCACGTATTCCTAACAAAAAAAAATGAACAAAGCAATGTGTTTTGGGAAAAAGTCTTATCTAGTGTTTCCCTACATTTTGAAAGCTATTCTTTGTAGCGAGACAACCTCTTTGAATCAGCTGGACTCCTTTAATTGGTTTCTGACCGAGCCATTTACCCCTCTTCTTAACCAGGCACATTTTCCTTTTCCATAGTACACCCTTTTTTGGGAAACATAACCCCTTTCTTTCCTCAGTTATTGTACACATTTTTTTTGCCTCTTTCCCATAATATGTTATGCTTTATTTTTGCAGTTTGGCTCTTAGTATTAATTGTGATAATATTTTGTGTGCTTTTTTTACTTTGTTTTACTGATTGTGCTCGCCCTCCTTACCCCCGAAGGGCGATAAAGAAAGGGGGGAGGGAGGGGATTTGGGCCATTTTTATATCCCTTTTTTTTCTGATTTCCCCTCTCACTGGGGGCCCGGGTTAAAATTTGGGTCCAAAAACAGGGGAAATCCAGGGAAATACAACCCCGCACCGACTGGGAAAGCTTATTTGGAACTGATTTTTACCCAAAAAGCAGGTTTCTTTCCAATTTGTTGCCGCGAGGCAGAAAGTCAAAGGGTTTCCTGCCTGTCTGTGTATACCCAGTGGTGGAGAAGTCAAAAAATAAACCCTCCCTTTTTTCTTTAGCGGAGACCCAAATTTTCACTGATAACCCCACTTTTCCCAAACCCTGCCGCTGAAAAAATATGTTAAAAGGGTGCCCACAGCACAAATGGGTTCCAAAGATTTAACTTCCACTGCCCGGGCGTTAAGGCCTCGTTTACAAAGCCCGATTTTTTGGGGGGGATTTCAGGGCCCTATTTTCGCTCCCCGTACGGGTGAAATCTGTCCCCGTCATTAAAGGTAAACCACAGTTTCAAAAGAAAGTTTACATGCCCCATTATTTACGGGGGACGCGCCGTAAACAATGCATTGTCTAAGGGGGCCGGGATCCCCCCGCCCGCGCCCCCTCCCCGCCCCTGTCCTGGCCCCCCAAATTTACCCCGGGGGATTTTCGCTCAATACGGCTCAAAATCCGTCGGGAAAAAGCCGTTTGAACACCCAAGGGGCTCCCCCGGCCTAGCACAATACTGGCGGTTTAACTAACCCTTTTTTTGAAATGTTTTTCCGGCCGGGAGACGCCCCCCCTGGGGGAAGGGGTTTTCTCCCCGGTTTTGCGGGGGAAAAACCCTCCCCCTTTCATAGATTGTTCTATTCCCCCCCCAAAAACCCGACGGGAACATAACAAGTTTTAATTTTTTTCAGACCCCCACGCTGAAAAACCGCCGGGCGGAAAAACCCTTTTTGGGGTTTTCCCCCTACGGTCCATTTTTTAAAATTTTTCAACCCTTTTTCATAAGTTTTTCGAAACTGAAACAGTCGCAAACCGGCAGTGGGGACAAGGCCTTTGGGGTATGTCACAGGGCTTATTTTGGGAGCTTTTTCCCAATATTTAGGGGCGAAACTGCGCTCTAATACAGCAAATGCTGCCCAACATTAGGGTAACCCAAAGTTTCAACGAACTATGGTTTACTCTCCTTCCCTGGGCGAAAATCAATCTTATGCGCGGGAATAGACATTTCATAAAAATGCAGTCTAGGGGCCACGGGTGGGGCCGATCACGCGAATCTTGAAGCCCCCGTTTAAATTTTGCGGGACTACGACACCCTGCAATTAAGCCTGGAGCATCCTTTATAGTTGGTGGGTAATCAAAGTAGTTAAGGAGAGAATACCTCGTAAACAAAAAACAAAAAAAAGGGGATTTGAACTTCAAACCAGTGTAAACTTGTTTGCGAAAGATCTATAACGGGAACTAAAAAAAATTTTGGGGTACCCCAAAGATGTTTGACAGGATAAGGTTTTTGGGGGGTTTTTTTTGAGAAAAAAAAATGTTTTAAACTTAACCCATGTCCAAAACCAAGGTTTTAATCCTTTGTGTAAACTTGTCACGTGTTGGGGTTTGGTTGTTATTGAAAAATATAATAATATATATATATATATATAAATAACACACACAAATTTTGTGTGTTTTTAATGTTAATCCTGTCCCTGTATTACATTTTGGCTTGTTGGGATCTATGTAAAACCCTCCTAATTCCACCTCTGCAGTTGGCAAAAAAATCCTCCCAAACAAGCTTGACCGGTCTGTGAGCTTTGCTTTAGCTAGTCAAGATCTCTTAGTAAGAAGCTCATCACATGTGCTTTATGCTTGGCTTCGTGTAAAACGTATTAATAAGACTTGGCACACAAAGACCAATGTATATTAGGGCAAACCGCATTGCTAATTGGGAGCAGGACTTTAAAAAAGACATGACAGAAGACAAGTAGCTGGAAAGTAGTAGTGCACAGGTGGGGCATCTGAGTGGTCACCATTCCTAATGAAATATTTAGCACGACTTTGTCTATAATGTACTGAGAAGTAGAAATCTGGTGCGACAATAAGGCTATACGTCCATTTTTCAGCATTTTTCGAGTTAAAATACAGGATTCGAGGAAACCTAGGCTATAAATGTCAGGTGAGCAGCTCTGAAAGATGATGTAAGCAGATGCACGTGACCGCACAAGCCAATCAGTAGCTGCAGCAGTGACCTCCCTTTTGGGGGAAGACCGGAGAGACCCAGCCTTAGAACGGAGATGAGGAGGTAGAGTATTGGTTTGTTTGGATTTTATTGGGCACCTGTAGCTTATTTAAAGGGGGTTGTCTCACTACACTGATTCATCTTACCTCGGTCCTGTTTTCTTCGTTTCATTTTGAGTTCAGGGGCATGTTTACTTCCACTAGACTGTAGTAGAAGCCAGGTCTGTAGCTATAGCAACCAGTGCTGGCAGCCTTTCAGCAGAGATTGAACAGGTCTGTAGCTATAGTGGCCTGAGGAGCTGATGCAGCCCAGACAAGAGGGGATATCTAGGAAAAGGTAGGACACTGTTAATGGACACATATTGCAAAGTGACTTGTTGTTTCAAGATCTTTAACATAAAAAGCAATCCTTGTAGTGAGACAATCCCTTTAAGTTTTAAATAAACTAGACAATCCCTTTAAAAAGAGCCTATACTTTGGCCAGTTGGCAGGGTTTGAACGGGCACGATCCTTCATGACTTGTGATTGTTCACGCAACTATTCACTTACATTCTTGTTGGCAGGGCATCTGTTTATATGGGGACGTGTGCTGTTGACAATGACTTTTGCCCATGTATAAAAGCTGCGATGAGCTGATGATGCTCGTTGCAGGGTGTAATGATTGGAAGAAAGCATTCATATACATTCATAATAGGCCCTTAAAGCTCTGTTCATACTGTTTGTTGTGTAAGTTAAACAGTGCACCTGGAAAATGTCCAAACACTGTTACTCCCATTGTAAAATGTATTTATGACATTCTTTTGGCATACGTTGCATCCATAGAGGTCAAAGGACACTTTTTTTGTACATCTGCTGTTTGCAGTGTGCATTTGATGTAACAGATCAGGACTTCCATGGGACCAGAGAAGCTCTTCACCCATGTTAGAGGACCTGTGACCACTCCTGATAGGCCTGTTTTAGCGAATACTTGTATTTCTTATGAAATAACAATACAGAGTGCTGCATACTGTACCTTTCCATAGGAATGTAGCAATTGTGGCTATAACTGTGCATGCAAAGCCTGTCAGTGATGTAGAAAAACAAATCTGCGCATGCTTTTAATCTAAAAAAGAACCTGTGACATAGTTTATGCCCCCCTTGCTGAGGGCAGCACAAGCTAGTGTCAGACCTGCTGTTCCCAGCGCTGTGTCCCTTATTCTGTAAGATGCTGGAGTTTTCGTGTATTTAATGCTCAAATCTGTAGTTTTCAGCCAGAAAAGTCATGAAGAGTCTGTTTTTTCATGCCCCACCCACCTCAACTGATAAAACTATTACTTTGAATAGGTAGAAACATGTGAATAACTGCCAGATGGGTGGGGCTAATCTTTGGTAGGCGGGGCCAACACCTGCTCATGAGTAAGATTTGACGGGTAAATGCTCTAAAACTCCAGCATCTTATAGAATAAGGGACACAGCGCTGGAAACAGCATGTCTGGCACTAGCTTGTGCTGCCCTCAGCAAGGGGTCATAATCTGTGACGGCTTCCTTTTAAGCGACTGCATGGTCAGAGAAGTCACAGCCCCCGATGACCAGACCCTGGGAAGCGTCACAGTGAGGATTCAAGCTCCAGCAGCCTATCGGTGAATACCAGGGCGGGCTGTACACTATAAAAATTGCAGAACTTATTGTATTTTGGTGCCTTATCTTTTCAGCATCAATATTTTGTCATGAGAAAACCCCTTTAAAGAGGACCTGAGACATGACTATTTTAGTAAATGTTTGTGGTCCCCATGTAGTAACAATTCTGGAGCATCTTCTCTTATAACTGTTCTGTTATTTCAGTAATACATTTCTAGAAGGATTAACAGGAACAGCACAACACAGTTAATCCAGAGTTGTTCTTTTGCAGGGAACACGAGGAGTTACTAAAACGGTTGTCAGCCACAGCTTCTCTTAAAGAGAAGCTGTCCGCCCATGTATACTGCTCTTTAACTCCTTAACGACCACCCGCCGACTTTAGACGTCGGCTGGTGCGGGTCGTTCGTCTGCAGCGACTTCGTTAGACGACGCTGCAGACACCGGAGTTTGTGGCGCCGCAATTGCGCTGGGATCGGGGCTGTACTACACAGCCCCGACCCCAGAGCATGTCCTGCAAGCACAGAGCAGTGGCGGAAAACCTCCGCATCCCGGTGCTTTAACGCTTTGATTGCGGCGGTGCGTTACCGCAGAGCAATCAAAGGGTTCCCCTGCTCTGTCGGGTGATCGGAACACCCGGTCACCTGACAGTCAGGGTGGAACGGCTGCACAGTCAGCTCTGGGGACCTGAAGTGGCCCCAGAGCTGTCTGTGTACTAAACCAGTGACTGTGTCAGACACAGATTAGATTGTATTAGCATATATGAATATGCTAATACATTACTAAGTGGAAATTTTTTTTTTTTAAAATGTAAAACAGTTCTCCCTTCATGGGAGTAAAAAAAAAAGTGTAAAAAATAATAAAATAAAAATAAATATTTAATAAAAAATTTGTGCATAAATTCCACGCACAAAAAAAACCTACACATATTTGGTATCCACACGACCGTAATAACCTGTAGAATTGATCTAACAAGTTATTACGTGTGAAATGTGAATGGTGTAAAAAAAAATATAAAAAAAAAAAAAAAATGTTTTTAAAATTAAAAAAAAAAAAAAAAAATACTGCAATTATTTATAAGTGAACTTAAACTATTCCCCTATAAAGTACAACTTGTCTCGAATAAAACGAGGCCTCATACAACTGCGTCACTGAAAAAATAAAAAAGTTACAACACTAGAAACGCAAGGAGGCAAAAACTAAAAAAATGTTCTGGTCATTAACTACTTTTCAGGCGTTCGGCTTATGGGGTTAAAGGCAGGAGAAAGTAGTGATAGATGCTCATTCACTAGGATGACACTTGCATGCATGTTAAATAGTTTGTAGATTCTTCAGGTTTTTCTCTATTACTTGGCATTGGGAGAATGCTGTCAGTCAGCAATGGGAGGGAAGGCGTCTGTATCTCGTGAATACATCAGACTCTATCACAGCACTGGTATCACACTGCAACGACTAACCTGTAAGATCTTGAAAACTAGACAGAAATCGTTCCACAGACCAGCAGCCATCACAGCCTAAGGCTTTGTCTTTTTCTTCAGATTCAGTATTTAGAATCCGCCTAAAATCTGACGGTACATAGTGCTGTATAGACGATCGGCTTTGAGATCTGACGGGTTCTGGTGGATTTTAAAACATGTTGCATATTCCGCAGGATTGCCGTGGGATTCCTGTACATTCAATGTACGGCAAATCTGAAAACAGACCATGACTTAGCACAAATCTGCACCAAAAACCGCAGTCCAGCACTGTTAAAATGCTGTTGGATTTTGGGCGCCATTTTAACATTGCTGTGCAGATATAGTCTTATGCTTTTTATGAGCATAAACAAGCTGATGGGCTCCCTTTAAAGGGAGTGCTGACCATGGTAATTATGGGTTAATGTATTTATTTATTTTTTAAATACAGTGGGAGGTGGTAGGGAGGTCTTTAAAAGTCTAGGAAAACCCCTTTAAGCAGTTACAACAGATTTATTGTATTGTGGTTTTGATAATCTTCTGCTTGATGTTCCTTGTAAGGCTGTGTTCACACGGCTTATTCACGGCGGATTTGTGAGCCGGATTGCGCTCGCAATCCGGCGTGAATAAGGGGCGGGGCGGGGGCGGGGACGGAGCGCGGGGGGGGGGGCGCCGCTCCCCGGCCCCATAGACTGTCATTATCTACGGCGCGTACGCGCCGTAAATAATGTGCATGTCACTTTCTCCCCCCGCGGCGGATTCGCCGAGCGGGGAGGAGCGACGGAATCCACTGCTCTCATAGAGAACAGTGGATTACCGTAATTACTCTGACGGATTGGCGCCGTACTGCAGCGCAAATCCGGCGCGGAGTACGGCACCAAGCCGCGGACACATAAGCCGTGTGAACGAGGCCTAACTAGATCCGAGGTTCACTAGAGAACTGTAGCGAAAGTTTGTCACTTTCACAATAGGGATGGCAAACTCATTTCAAATTCTTGAACTAATTGAGGAGTGGCCACAGGTTTATTTTGACTAAATAAGCTGAAGTCTTTCCTGGTGACGGATTCCCTTTTAGATACATAGTTCTATCCAGTGTACATTGAACCTAGCAGGATATCTTCTCCTGAACTGTGCACAGGATCAGCACAGTTCAACCGTAGCGTGCACAGTACATGTACACACTGCTTTGTGGAGGTAGACTTAAAGAGGTATTCCCATTTCATTGATCAGCTTTAAACATGTAAAGCTCGGTAAATAAAGACTATTACCAAATACATTGCTGTTCCGAGTTTGCTTCCTTTCAGGGTCGTCGCAGTTCCCATCTCCTACTTTTGTACACAAGCTTCCCTAGGTTACCGAGCACCTCTGTCTGCTCTTACAGGCTCTAGCAACAGTGACCAGTATGGTGACTCCACTTTCTGCCGTATCTTGTCACCAGCACAGGAGCCTGTTAGTTACTTGCTAAGTGTAGAGACCTTCCTCACTGTCTCTCTAACACAGCTCTTTTTTTTTTTTTTTAGCTTTTTCCTGCCATGGACCCCCAACTCCTGTCCTATTTTGTTGGGAACCCCCGCAATAGGTAGATGGGTATATAGGTCCCACAATAGGATGGTAGGTATAGTAGGGCCCTCCAGTAGTTTGGTGGATACAGGACCTCAAGGCAGGTGGTCCTACACTATTAATATTTTTTGCACTCCACCCACCTTCACAGGTTTTTAAATCCATGCAGTGTGTTCATAAGTTGGTGCCTTCACTCCCTGAAGTATGGAAGTCTAAACAGAGTCCAGGAGAGGTAACAGTTTAGGGCCACCTGCCTTGAGGTCCTGTTGACGTTTCGGAGGTGGCTTAAGCAGTTTTGATCAAAAATGTGAACTAAGAACCTCAAAAAATGTTCCATATATCCTAGATAGCAAAAATGCTTTTTCAAAAATTCCTATTTCCCCTTTGATAGTTTCTCTAGTTTATAGTGTGCCAGTGATATTGGAATATACTGGCTTCTACTAGACTGCAGTAGAAGCCAGGTCTGTAGCTATAGCAACCAGTGCTGGCAGCCTATCAGGAGAGATCACAGTTCTGTAGCTATAGTGACCTGAGGAGCTGATGCAGCCCATACAAGAGGGGATATCTAGGAATAGGTAGGACCCTATTATTGAACAGATATTGCAAAATGACTTGTTTTTGCAAGATCTTTAACACAAAAAACAATCTTTGTAGTGAGACAACCTCTTTAAGTCTAAACTAGGAGTTCTCTTTATACACGATCAGAGGCAAATGCAATGTTTATAGCCTATTCTATATAAAAAAGGAGGATTTAAGAACTCTCTTTATTAGGTTCATAGCTATAAAATTTCATTGTAAAAGAGACTTCTCCAGAAAGGCCACAGGTCGGTAAATAAAGTGTTGCATGGTTTCTGATTGAGTACGTAGTGGGGCGTAGTGATGTCAGCGATTTTGACGCACGTTTCAGGTTCTGTGTATTTGACTATCCTGATCTCGTATATGAATCAGATTTGGCTTGAAATGTTTTGTACTTAAATCATTATTTTCTGCATGAACTATAGTTTTTTATTTCCTTAATGGACACTTCTTTGTTGTAAATATTTGATATGATATTATACGATTCAGCTCAGCGCATTAGCGACGAAGCGAATAATAAGTGACGTCATCACAAGTAACTTCAGTTGTCAGTCTGAAGACAATGCTATGTAAGCAAGATTAGACATTACGTCATTGCTGCATTGGCCTAGATTGTTGTAGGACGTTCGAGCTATATCTAGTTCTTTCTGGAACCTTCTGCTTATCGGTGCGTGTAGTATATAAGCACGTCTTCTGTGACAGTGGGGGTCGTATTGGTGAATAGTGATACAGTGAGATATAAAGTAACTGAAGGACAGTGAGATACACCTATAGTGGATGGACAGAATGATAGTAAAACTGTTAAGTAGCTGTACAACAATATGAGTAGCCTAAAGACAAGGTCAGCTTCTAGCCATAGTGTCTTTGATGTCCATTGTCAGAACTTCCTTTGACTGAACTTCCAACTCGTTTGCAAGTTGGACGTTATTTTCTGTCTCTAAAGGACAGCAAGTAGCCCAGCAACAAGGACACTGTTCCCCACGTTTCTCAGACACTGATAGACCTGGAATTCCATTAAAACCATTCAAGAACGTCAAGCTCAAAGTGTCCGGATCAATGGATGAAGCATCAAAGCAAGGCAAGAAGTATGTAAAGGCAGTAAATTTCATGGAAACTCTGCATCAAGTGTTTGACATTACTGCCAGCCAATGAGAGGATCTTGGGGCATGCAAATGTGACACATATGGAAGTATCACAGTGAGAGAGCCAGTTTTTGATGACAAGAGAACTACGCGAAAAATGCTTATTGGTACAATTGATAGAAAGGTGACAGCAATTATGAGAAGAAAACAAGTAAGGGAAGATTGGATGAAAGAAAGAGAAGATGAAGAAAGCAGAGGGCAAGTAAGGGCATAGTTTCACCTGCAGAAGTTTTTGCAGTATTGCCCGTAGAGTCAGTTGACTTCCTGCAGTACCAGTGTGAAAGAGGCTGATGCTGCTAATGATGATGACAATGTTGGTGACTAGACTGATGCTTTCCAACAACAGAACAGGATTATGGTACCAATACCAACCATTGCTTTGGAAGAGGTGTCAAATAGGGTGGCTGTGGCCATCAGCATAACAACATTAGTGGACTATGGCATTATTAGCTTGGAAGACCAGATCAATATTGTCAATCATCACAAAGTATGAAGGGCTCGACAACAGATGAGAACAGCTATCAAGACAACTCCTATAAACAATGAAGAGGAAATTATGGCAAAACTTTTTGATGGGTCAAAAGACTTGACACTGGTGAGAGAGAGAAGGAGAGACAAGTGCCATCGTATAAAGAAAAGTAAAGAACACTACGTAATGATTAGTGGACCCAGAACTTTCTATCTGGGCCATGTAACACTGGAACGAGGCACAGGTTCTGAGATTGCTGATGGCATTCACAGTGCAATTGAAGAAACGAGAATTACAGACAAGATCATGGCAGTTGGAGCCGACAGCACAGCTGTGAAAACGGGACACCATGCTGGGGAAATACATCTGTTAGGCCATGTTCACACGGTTTAAAATGGGCCGTTTTTTGGGCCCGAATTACGGGGGGGATGTGCGAAAATTTAAAAGGGGTGGGAAAAGTCCCATTCATTACGGAAATGCACAGTTCTCATAAGAACTATGGATTAGTTTTTTCCCCCTGCTCTGGAAACGTGGGGGGGGAGATAATTGACATGTGAATTACCAGCAAAGGTTACGCGCCGCTGGTAATGAAAATCAGGGGCCGGCCCGAAGTCCCGGCCCCCCCGGCCCAGGGTAATTTGCCCCCGCATTTAAAGGCCGGGTAAAAATAGTTAGAGCTTAACTGTTCCCCTTTGTGGGGGGTTCATTTGCTCTTACACTTGAAGAGTTTCCCTTTAGCCATCTCTGCAAAAAAATTTTAGGGGCCCAATTAAGGACCCACACTGGGGAAAAGGGCCAATTGGAATGCATTGGTATTGTGCTTCATTCCCCATTTCTGCAGAAGGATTTTGACTCTTCAGTGATCCCCCTTCCCAGAAATTGATTCAGGAACTTAGTAAGGGCCCCCAACCCTTTCCTTTTACAAAATAAATCACAGCTATTAAAAATGGAAGCTTTCAGGGGGGAATAAATTTTACTGCAGGAAAAGCCGGGGCCCATGTCAAAGGCCCAGAGGGCCCTCACAAGTTACCCAAAAAAGAAAAAAAAAAAAAAAATGTTGCTTTTATGGGGGCAACAGTGCAACCAAGGGATGACTGTTTTCCCCTTACACACGGGCCTTGTCGGGTGCCAGGGAAACCTACATGGTTTAGCATAAGTGTCCCCCAAAAGGGGCCCACTGATGGAAAAGATTTGTACAAAAAATTAAGAACAGAGTTCCCGGGAATAAAACATGGTCCGTTTTTGCATAGGGGGCCCTCGGAGGATGATTTTGTCAATGCTTGGAGATGACGATGAAGTGATAAAAGGCGGGCGTGAACAAAAAGCCCATTCCCCAAACCCCGGGGCGGTGGGGTGTCAACATCAAGTAAGGAATTTAAACCCCCCCAAATAAGAGAATGCTCAAAAAATTGCGACTAAATTTGCTATCAGTGGAGGAAATTTAACGGGAACCCCACCCCTTCACACCCAGAGGGAAAAATCCAGGTTTTGTCGCTATCCCTTCCTCAGTCAGTCCCAGTCAGGGGGTCGAACGCTGGTCGGGACAGTGAGGGAAAAAATGAAATCTTTTTGGGGTTTTTACATTCGAGGCTAAGGGGCAAAAAGTCTTTGGGCTTGATTTGGGACTAAAAAAATTTTTCAGTTTACGGCATTACTAAAAATTTAAAAACCCAGTGTGTACGTTTTTATTTTTTGAGTGAAAATTATAATAAACGATTTTTTTCTTGCAGTTTTTTAAAAAGAATTTTTGACAAAAGGGGGAAATTTTTTAGTTAAAAATATATAAATTTTTGAATTTTTTTGGGGCAAAAAAAGGGGGTTCCCGGCTCATTGCAGATTTTTTTTCAAATATTTAAATTTTTTTTTTTTTTAATCTCCCTTTGCAGGTTACAAAACCCCCAAATGTGTTTTTGGGGTTTGGGGGGGTTTAAATTTTGGAGGGGGGAAACTTAACCCCCCTTAAAAAATAGTCTTGCAAATTTAAAAGGGAAACCAAAATCCTGGGGAAAAGTATTTCTCCTTTTTTCGGTTTCCCAAAGAAAAGCAAGGAAAGTCAAAATTTTAAATAAAAACCCCACAAAAAGGCCCCCTTAAAGGAAGTAACACAAAACCTGTTTGGGGCGCAGTTGGGGGGGTGCCATTTAGTGTTAATTATGGGTAAGAATGCTTAAAATTTCTTTTTCCCTTGTATTTGTATCCCCGGTTTCAATTTTGGAAAATTTCCCTGGATTTATTTTCTAAATTTTTTTATGTTTAATTAGCTGAAAAACCCTATACAACACTTTTTGACCGCCCCTATGGCTCTTTTTGGAAAAAAATTTTTTAAACAATAAAATTTTTTATAGTATGAACTAAAAAGTTTTTTTGGAATTTTAAACTGCCCTTCAACCCTTCTTTATTGTAGGGAAATTGTATTGACGGAGTGTTTTGGGCCATTAATGTGCCTTAAAATTGTGAGTCATTTTTGTTGAGGTTACATGTTTTTTGGTTGCCCTTTATTTCCCAGCCAGAAAATGGCGTTGACGCTAAGGCTATTTTTCCCCACGGCTTAAAAATGGGGGTTTTTCGGGCCCCGTAATACGGGGGGGGAGTGGCAAATTGGGGTTTAAAAACGCCCCATTTCCATTATGGTAATCCAAAAGGAATTCTCATAGAGAGCTAGGGTTTAACGCCCTCTCCCCGTCGGCGAACCCGGGGGGGAGATAATTGACATGTAAATTACCAGAGCGTAAACGTGCCGGGGTTAATGCAATAAATGGGCCGGCAAAAATGCCGCCCCCCCCCTTACCCCCCCCGCCCAACGGCCCAAAATTTGCGGGGTGTAAAAAACGCCCGCAGTTAACCCGTGTGAAAAAAACCCTTTAAGGGGTTTAAAATGCGGGGTCATAAACATTGGCCAGGTCCCCCAATCTTTAAACGTAACGACAGGAGGGAAACCAGAGACGATCTAAAAATTAGAAATGGGGCTAGGGAGGAGCAGCAGGGGGTTTTCCTGACGATCCCCGGGGGGTGTTTCATCCTCCTTCTAGCCCGTCTTTGATTTTTAAAAAAGCAAATTTAAACCCGGGAGTAAAAACGCCGTGTGAACAACCCCTTCCAATTTAATATTTAATAAGATATTTTATTTTGGCTCCAGCTTGACCTTTTAAAATAAGGATTCAAGTATTTAAATGTGGTGATTAAAAAAAAGGGGTCTACCCCGTATTTTCCCCAATCCCAGATAGTAATACAGTAACAAAAAGGGGGGGAAATACATTGGGGGACAGAAAATTCAATGTTTTTGAAACCATAGGTGGGGGTTTTGTATCATTTTTTTACGGGTAAGGGGATGTTCAAAATGGGTATTTGGGGGGGATAATTAGTCAAATAAGGGGTGTCTGTGCATTTGATAGACCAAAAACCCCGTATTTTGGGGGTTAGGGGTCCTACAAGAAAGCCCAATTTTGCAGTTTACTAGAGAATGGATGAAATGTAAGAATTGTAGTGCAATAAAAAGTTCTGCGGGGAAAATAACTATCTAAATGTTTAATATTTGTCATTGGCCTGCGTTTATACATGTGAAAAAATTCAGCCCTGAAAAAAAGAATACCGTAATCTAAAAAGACACTTTGATTTTTTTTTCCCCGGGTATGTTTACACCTTTTCTTTTTTAAAGGGTTTTCTCCTTTCACTGTTTTTAAAAGAACCAAAAAAACCCCTTTTATTCAAAGATCCCATTTGTTCCTGGTCATGTGGGGGGGATTAAAATATACCCGTATTCAAAGGGGCTGCGATTTTCAGCCCCCAGAACAGCAAAATGTTTATTAAAGCCAGAGAAGCTTCAGAGCTTAGTAAAAAAAGTAATGGTTCCCCTTTTTTTTGGTTTAAACAAGTAACTCTACGTGCCCGGGAGTATTGTGTTTCCCAAATTTTTGTGAAGTCATCCCTAAAATTTTTCCGTTAAAGGGAAAAGGGCAGGCAAGGGCGCAACCCAAGAAATGTGGGGGTCAGAGTTGTAAAATCACTTTAGCCCTCCACAAGATTTAAAAAAACAAAGCAATATAAATTTGAAAAGTTTTTCAGGGTTTTGTTCTACATGTTGAAAAGGGAAATTTTTTGTTTGTGAGACAACCCCCCTTTTGAAAATTCCCGAATTGTGTTTAAAAAAAAAAAAAAAAAATTGTTATCGTATGGTTTTTTTTGGGGGAACGGTGCTGTATTCACACTGAATTTTAAATTTAGGTTTAACAAAGCAAATTTAAAAACCCGTATTAAAGAAAAAAAGAAGTGTTGTAAATTCTTCACCAAATTTAACCCGGGCCAAAATTCTGCGGGTTTACCCCCCAAATACACGACACAAACTGCAAGTCCTCAACAGAAATCTAAAGGGAAGCCTTTGATTTCTGTTTCAAAGGGTTAAAACGGATTTTCCCCAAAGGAAAAATATTTTTGCGCATAACCCCTTCCCGGCCCCCTATGCCCGGGACCAGTTTATTCAGGGAAACAATTAAAAATAATAAAGTTTTTCAAAAAAAAGGGGAAATGCTAAGTTCTAGCCCTGCCCCAAATGAAAAAATACCAACCTCACCAGATGACATTTGGGGACAGCTTGGCAAAAGGGAAAAGTAAAATTTTTTTTTTTTTTTGGGGGATGAATGTAATCAAAAAAGAAAAAAAGAACAGCTGGTGCAGATTTTCAAAAACTTAGGAAAACCCCCCCCAAAAATGTAAACCCCGGCCCTCGGACAAAAAAATGGCCAAAAACGGCCCTTTTTTTTTTTGATGCCGGGGAAAAAAAAAACCCCCGGGTTTTTTCCTTTTTTTACAAAAACCGCGGGGCGGTTCCCCGTTTTCCTGAGTCGCCCAAAAATTTGTAAATATGGGAAGGGCGGAAGAAAACGAGAAGCGGGGGATTACAAACATGTTGTAATAAAAACCCAAAAGACACTGTGCAGACGAGTGTTTTCCCATTGCAGTCTATGGGGCAGGAACGAAACGGATTTTAAAGGCCCTTTAAAAAAAAACAAAAATATGAAACGTTTTTTCCCTTTGCGTTTAACCTAGCCTAAGGGGATGTTTACCGATGTACAGTATGGCCGCAGTACATCGTGTTTTTGGGGACTCGTGTCATCCCGTGCCTACTCCTTTTGGCAAGGGGGGGGAGGGGTGGGGGCCCGGCCGGCCCAAATAAATACATTAAATGAATGTCCCCTTATTTTCCCCCTTAATAAAAGGGGGAGAAAGGAGGGTAATCCATTGTTCTCTATGGAGCTATGGTTAAATGTTATTTTTGTTTCCGCAAATGCGCTCCCGAATAAGGGTTTTGAACATACCCTTAGACAAAATCCTGTAGATCTGCATTGCGTATAAAAGGGGTTTTTTTATCCTAACAGTACAAGGGACTTGACATATTAGTTGATTTTCGGTAGGGCCCCCTTAATCATGTGACTGCACATGGGACGTGGGGGGTACGTAAAAAATTTCCCGTAGTGTACCCCCGGGGGTAAAACAAAACCTGCTGTGTGCGAGACAGGAGACCGTGTTAAATTTGGGTCCCTTTAGGGGGTAAAAGGATTAGAAAGGATTTTTTAATTTAGAAATGGTCAAACTGAAGTGGCCTGGGGAAATTTTTTTTTTTATTTTTTTTGACACTAATACCAATACCCAAAAACCCCCAAACCTAAAAATTTAAATTAAGTATTTGAAGTTCCTAATATTTGTAGAACCAAAAAACGTTAAAAAAATTTTGGGAATTTGGCCCCAAATTGAAGCTGTATTTCATCATATATACAAACAGAAAAAAACGATAAAACGCCCCCAGGGGGAAAACGGGTCTTCATAGAAACCCCCCTCCCTATCCTTCAAAACCACCTGCAAGGGGGGATGGTCATCCCCTGTAGATGGGCCGACGATACATGATTTGGGAGAGAAAGGGTTTTTTAAAAAATCGTTTCTCAGGATTGTAGATTTTTAAAAAAAACGAACTTTTATTTTAAAAAAAAAAAAATTTTAAAATGGTTTAAAACCCCGGAAACACTGAAAATTTAAAGCTTTTTGAGCCCGCCCAAAAGGCCCCCTTAAATTTTAGCGATTAAAAGCCATTTTGGGGGGGGCTTTAAACCCCGTAAACTTTTTAGGGTTTTGTGGGGTTTTAAGCCCTTTTTTAAAGGGTTTTTTTTTAATTTTTTTAAAAATGCGTTTTTTTTAAAAATTTTACAATGCCGAGACCCAGTGCTGGGGAAAAAATTTTTTTTGGGAATTTTCCTGTAATTTTATCAGGTTTGGTTTTTTTGTGTTTAAAAGTTTGACGCAAATTTTTCCTTTTTGGGGTTAACGCCCCTTAATTTTTACCCGTTTTTTTAGTAAAAACAGACCTTTCACGTTCCGTTTTATGTATCAAAATGTACATGAAAAACGCATCCTAAGTCCCCACGACCGGTTTTGCAGACGGTTTTCAGTTTTGAAAGCAGTCTGTAAACCAGCTGTCAAACTTTAGCACGGACCTCTATGGAAAATCCGTGCAGCGGTCCCCACTGCATGGATTTTTCGCTGGGCGGTTTAGACCAACCGGTATTGGGTCTGTGCCGTGTAAATGCGGCCTTCGGGTGCGTTTACATGGCAAAGGACAAAAGCTGAACCGCTTTGACCTCAGCAAAACCGTTCATTACAATTGTTTTTTGACACACAAACCGGTCCGTTTTTGGACGGTTTTGATTTTTTAAACGCTTTTTGTCACCGACTTTGGCCAGGTTACCCCAGCGGTTTTTGGACTGTGATATTTTTTTTTTTTTTACCTCCACAATTTAACAATGATGCGCAAATGCCAACTTTTTCACTTTAAGTGCATGTTAACAGCATAAAAAATTGGTTAGCTTAGGCTAAAAAGAGGATTTATAGACTCTCCTTCATACTGAAGTGCTTTGCAGGACCTTAATGTGTTAAAAAAAAAAAAAAAAAAAAAAAAAAGTGCAAAAGAAATATAACCACTATAGGTGGGATCATTCTTCACTTTTTATTTTTGCAAAAAAACTAAAACCACGCTGAAAACCGCTCACTCGCTTATTGAGCGGTTTTCTTTGACTCCAATGTTAATTTTCAGTCTGGAAACCGGGCGGAAGAATGAACATGTTCTGTGTTTTTCGGAACGGCAGCGGTCTAAAAAACAGTCCGTCAGAAAAAACAACAGTTCAGTGGGGGCAGCTGAACGGCTTTTCTATGGAAGTCTATGGGGGAGTGTTGCTTGCAGGTTTTCAGACTGTTTCTTAAGCCGCAAACCGTCTGGGGAAAAAAAAAACGACCAAAAACTCTTGTCGTGGGGACATGCCCTAAGGGCCACATGTATGGAAAGTGAAAGTGAGTTTTAGACTTAAACAGTTTTCATACATGTGGCCCTAAGTGTCTTGTTGGCTTGAATGGTGATATGCACAGTTCAGGTACATGCGGATTCTTAGGCCCCGTTCACACGGCTTATTTGCCGACGGATTGGCGCCGAATTCCGCGCCGGATTTGCGCTTCAATACGGCGCCAATCCGTCGGAGTCATTACGGGAATCCACTGCTCTCATAGAGAACAGTGGATTCCGTGTCGCTCCCCCCGCTCGGCAAATCCGCCGCGGGGGGAGAAAGTGACATGCACATTATTTACGGCGCGGGACGCGCCGTAAACAATGCATTGTCTATGGGGCCGGGAGCGGCGCCCCCGTCCCGCCCCGTATTCACGGCGGATTTGTGCGCTCAATACGGCTCACAAATCCGCCGTTAATAAGTCGTGTGAACACGACCTTAATGTCGCGTTATCCAACATGTCGCGTGTGGTGTATATATGTGTGTGTGTGTGTGTATGCGTGTTGTATATATATTAATATATATATATATATATATATATATATATATGTGTGTATATAGCAATTAACTTGCATTTTCTGTGTGTATTCAGCACACATACTTTGGGAGCTAAGGGCGCAGATTAGCCTTCCTGGATGGGAGACAAAATGTGGCAGAAATCAGAGGTTGTGCCTCGGGCTTCTGACCCCTTTTTCCATAGAAAATGTGGCTAGTACTTGGCATACGGCATGTTATTTTCAGGACTTGCTCTAAGAATCTTACAAGATTAGTTGTCTTGTTGTTTAAGTCACCTTGGCTGTGATTAGGTGGTAAGACGTCTGGTGCACTACATACAGTTTTTCTCCTGTTATTTTGCTTGCCGTAAGATCTGTTGCAGTTCATGTGAGGGTGTAAAGTTCTGCACATTCTTACTTGAGGGTTTTTTTCTTGCCTGCTCAACTGGTTTAACCTGAATTCCACTCCCAGCTGAAGATTTGTGCGCTGTTAGCTGCTATCATCTGACAGTGCACTAGGGTTCACTGTGTAACCGTGATCTCGGCTGTAGGGCATTAGCAATGCTGGTAGGGGCGGTAACTCATAGGCGTAGTCTGTCAGTACGGTATCAAAAGGAGCAGCCATCTGTTTGGTTGTTCTAAAGAACATTGATGGTGGACCATATGTTTTCTACTCTGAATACCTTTTCAGCTTTACGTTTTGTTATCGTAGCTTGGTGCTTTTCATACTATGAAGTTGAGGCGTTAAAGGGGTTGTCTCACTACATTGATTCATCTTACCTCAGTTCCGGTTTTCTTGTTTCACTTTGAAGTCAGGCATGTTTACTGCTTCCACAAGGCTCGTGGCAATAAAGCCAGAGATCTGTAGCTATAGCACCCAGTCCTGGCAGCCTATCAGGATAGATAAATCAAACAGTCCTGTCAGCATACTCGACCTAGAGGAGTTGATGCAGCCCTAACACAAGAGGGATATCTACGGAATAGTAGGACACTGTCTTAACAGGAAATAAGGTGGCCAAATTTATTTTTTTTTACTTATTAAATCAACCCCTGATCCTATGCTTTTCCTCTGTCGTTTTATTTCCTGGTTGTAGATTACTCTAGTCGGAACCGCTATAATATGAATTGTTGGGAAGACATTCTTGGCTCTGCCACTGCTTTAACAGCAGTCAGAGATACTTTTACGCAGCTTCATGCACATAGGATTCTTAAGACAATCGGTTCCTATATACTTAATAGGGAGATTTTCACTGTGAGGAGGGAGAGGGGGAGCTGTGACATCTCATCATGTGACCTTGTGGATTCTGTGCTTAACTGTACACATTGGTGTCTCCTTTCGGTTGTGACCCTGCTTTTACTGAGTAATGAAGCAGACTGCTGACAACCTCTCTAAACTACAACGAAACAGGAATGTCAGACTATTATTCTGGGCTTAGTGGCCAAAGGAAAACTACAGACTATAAGAAATATTAAAAAAAAAATACTGTTAGGTCAAGCTTGAAGCCCTACCTTAACAATTTCAGCAAAACATAATCTCCTAACAAGGCAAACTCATAGCTCACACGCTGGCTCTTCTCTCGCAGATGGGCCCCTGCACCCCTATTTGGAAATCCCTCACTAGATCCACTGGAGCTCGTTCCCCCTCGGGAGAGGAGTGCAATACAGCCTCTTGAATTATTACAGGATTTGACGGCGTCCGCACTTGAAATCTTGGGATGAGGTTTGGAGATATCTTGGGGGCCTCTATGGGTGGTATCGCTACAACAGGTGCGAATCAAGACACTTTTATGATGTTAAATAAGTGAAGCTACGTCTGCTAGAGAACTTTTTTCCCAATTTTGAAACTCTGTGCACCTGCGCCAAATCTGAAATCCTCCACCTGATTCGAGAATATACAATATGAATCATTCAGTCATGACAACTGAACCTCCCTCCTTTCAAACAGCTGGAGCCTCGAGATTCAGAACCTATCACTCCCAGGGAGAATGGGTTCAGGCTTACACCTAGCATATAGCAAAGTTGCCAACTTTCGAAATGAAAAATGCAGGAGAATGTAGTGGGCGGCGCGCGTCAGCGCGCCCGGCAAAAATTTGCATGGACACGCCCATCTTGTTGGTATGCCCACAGCCCTTCAAAAAGCCAACAACCCACCACCTAACTGCATAACGCTTTGAAAGAAAGCAGGTAAAAAAGATAATGCCCTTATATACAGCCAGGTAGTAACCCCCCCCAAAACCATGTAGTGCCCCTTACAGGCTGGTAGGATGCCCCTTGTAGCCAAATAGATGCCCTCCCTCAGTAATCCAGGTAAGCCAAATTTTAGTAGCCAGTAATGCCCCCCTTTGTTAGCCATAATGCCCCCATCTTTAGCCAGGTAGTGCCCCATACTGTCAGCCAGGTAGTGCGACCCATCTGTTAGACAGGTGAGTGCCCCCCACTGTTAGCCAGGTAGTGCCCCCCTCTGGTCGCCAGGTAGTGCCCCCCATCTGTAGCCGATGTATGCCCCATCCTGTTAGCCAGGTAGTGCCCCCATCTGTTAGCCAGGTATGCCCCCATTCTGTTTAGCCAGGTAGTGCCCCCATCTGTTAGCCAGGTAGTGCCCCCATCTGTTAAGCCAGTATGCCCCATCTGTTAGCCAGGTAGTGCCCCCATCCGCTAGCCAGTTAGTGGCCACCATCTGTTAGCCAGGTAGTGCCCCCATCTGTTAGCCAGGTAGTGCACCCATGCTGTTAGCCAGGTGAGTGCCCCCATCTTTAGACCAGTAAGTGCCCCCATCCGTTAGCAGGTAGTTCCCACCATCTGTTAGCCAGGTAGTGCCCCCATCTGTTAGCCAGGTAGTGCCCCCATCGGTTAGCCAGGTAAGTGCCCCATCTGTTAGCCAGGTAGTGCCCCATCTGTTACACGGTATGCCCCCATCTGTTAGCCAGGTAGTGCCCCCATCTGTTAGCCAGGTAGTGCCCCCATGGTTTAGCCGGGTAGTGCCCCCCATCTGATAGCCAGGTGTGCCCCCATCTGTTGTAGCCGAGGGTAGTGCCCCCATCTGTTAGCCAGTAGGTAGTGCCTCCCTTCTGTTAGCCAGGTAGTGCACCCATCTGTTAGCCAGTAGTGCCCCCATCTGTTAGCCAGGTAGTGCCCCCATCTGTTAGCCAGGGTATGCCCCATCTGTTAGCCAGGTAGGCCCCCAATCTGTTAGCCAGTATGCCCCCATCTGTTTTAGCCAGGTAGTGCCCCCATCTGTTGCCAGGTAGTGCCCCCATCTGTTAGTCCAGTAGTGCCCCCATCTGTTTAGCCAGGTAGTGCCCCCATCTGTTAGCCAGGTATGCCCCCATCAGTTAGCCAGGTAGTGCCTCCAATCTGTTAGCCAGTATGTGCCCCCATCTGTAGCCAGGTAGGTGCCCCATCCGTTAGCCAGGTAGTGCCCCCAATCTGTTAGCCAGGTAGTGGCCCCCACTGTTAGCCCAGGTAGTGACCCCCCATCCTATTAGCCAGTAGTGCCCCCATCTGCTTTAGCCAGTAGTGCCCCCATTCTGTTTTAGCCAGGTATGCCCCCATCTGTTAGCCAAGCCAGGTAGTGCCCCCATCTGTTACCAGGTAGTGCCCCCATCTTTAAAGCGGTATGAGCCCCCATCTGTTAGCCAGTAGTGCCCCCATCTGTTAGCCAGTAGTGCCCCCATCTGTTCACCAGGTAGTGCCCCCATCAGTTAGCCAGTAGTGCCCCCACTGTTTTCCCTAGAGTAGTGCCCATCTGTTTAGCCAGGTAGAGCCCCCATCTGTTACCATGTAGTCCCCCATCCAGATTAGCCAGGTAGTGGGCCCCCCATCTGTTAGCCAGGTAGTTCCCATCTGTTAGCCAGTAGTGCCCCCATCTGTTAGCCAGTAGTGCCCCCATCTGTAGCCAGGTAGATGTCTCCCCTCTGTACCAGGATACAGATGTCCCCTCTGTTTGCCAGGGAGACCCCCATTTTAAGCAGACAGTGCCCCCCTAAAAGCTAATAAAAATAAAATAATTAAATCCACTCACCTCACCAGGCTCCTGCAGCGCGTGCCCCTCCCGACCGAGTCTCCTCACGGCGCAGGGGAAGTGAGAGCAATCCGCCGCTCACTCTCCCGGCGAGCGCTCGTCACTTCCCCCTGCGCCGCGAACGTAAGTTGCGGCGCAAGCACACCGGCTCCGTACTTACAGGGAGAGGAGGAGAGGGAGCGATCCCCTCCTCCCTCCTACCCCGCACAGTGAGACCGCGGGCTTGGTGATCGGCCGCTTCACCCGCCTGGTAGGAGCGGTCCCGCGGCGCAAGAGGTACGCAACAAGCGCTACTACAGTTGCGCCGCTGGTAATTTAAATGGACCCCAGCCGCCCTGCAGGGCGGCGGGAGGAAATGCCAACTCCCCCGGGAGGCGGAGGGGACCGCCAAATAGCGGTATCCACCCCCGCCAAAAACGGAGAGTTGGCATGTCTGCATATAAGTCCAGTAACCTCAAGCCGCTTTACAAAGAGTATACAATTTTAAAATTCTATTCTATCCGTGGTATAGGTTGCCCACTTTACTGCACAAAACTTTACCCCACAGTCCCTGACCAGTGCTGCGATGTGGCCAGGCGGGGGGGTCCCATCGCCTTCATATCTGGTGGCACTGCCCAATATATTGCCTATAGGGACAAAAGTGATTGCTATAATCAAAGTTGTTACGGTCTGCACTACAAAACGACCTCTGGTCCCCTGTTCTTCATGATCCCATCGCCACTCTGAATCCTGAAAGGCATTTAGTGATTTTTATGCTTGTGGCGGCCCTCAGGTCCCTGATTCCCTGAAACTCTGGAGATCGTTACTTCCCCCACTCTTCTCTCAGATTGGTTTAGTGAGCTCTTCCGACCTTCAACGGTATGGAAAGACCTGAGCTCAGCATGACAGTCCCATATAAAAAGGAGAAGACGATCGCAGTGTGGAGAGACTGGGATGCTTTTTCTAGTTTCCCTCCTGAATTTGCCACATATGCCTGATTTGATGCTTGTGTTGATTTAACCACCCTGGAATGCTGTTTTGACTCGTCTCTCTGAACATAGGTCCTAATCTGATCGCAGACTTATCCTATCTACTCGTGCAGTGATCATAATGCGTCTACCCTGGGCTTTTGTTATGCGGACTCATTGGATGCACATCTTCTAAGGGCTTGTTTCACACGGCGTTTTTGGTGATCCGATTTACGGATCCGGTTTACGATCCGCAAAATCATTCTAATCAATTGTCAAGTGGATTAACTTGAGTTTACAAATTGCAAAAGCGCAACGCTGTTCCCACGGGAATCGTCGATGCGCTTTGAGGGCTCTCCTGCGCTGCGCTTTTCGCATCCAGCTTTAAAGAATGACATGTCAATTCTTATTGGCGTTTAACGCCAAAAGTGAAAAGCCCATAGAGATAATGGAAGTCCGCTTTTGGCACCTGTCCAAAAAGCCTCCACACTATGGGCACGTATCAGCAGCGCTTGCATCCTGAAAGCGTATGCGAAAAGCCACCAGTGGGAGGCTGGACTGGGATCGCTGGAGAGGTGGAGCGGCGGCGGCAGCGCAGGGGGAGCGGCGGCGGCAGCGCAGGGGGAGCGGCGGCGGCGGCAGCGCAGGGGAATCTGAGGGGAGCGGCGGCTGTGGGAGCGGTGTCAGTGAAGGTGCGGGAGATTTGAAAGGTGGGGGTGCCGGGGAGGAGAACTTTGAATGGGGGTGCCGGGGGAGGAAAATTTTTGGGAATGGAGGTGCCGGGGAGGAAAAACTTTTGAATGGAGGTGCCGGGGGAGGAGAGGAGAGGAGAGAGGGGAGACCGACTCGAAAACGCATCCGGAAAGCGGATGCGTAAAACGCAAGAGAAAAAACATTCAAAACGGATCCAAATAAAGTAACAACTGCTGCGTTTTGCGAATCCGCTTTCCGGATGCGCTTTTCAAGTGCCAAAAAACGGATCCGTAAAAAGGATCCAAAACGCCGTCAAGCCCTAACTCTGTTTGTTAGAAATTTTATTTTGATTAAGTTTGGGAGATGTCCTTTTTGTTTTCATTTTTTTTTCCCTCTCCTGCTCATTTTCCTTTTACGCATGTCAGGACTGGACTATTGTATGTTCATTATTGTTGCGCTCACGTAAACTGCTCTCTTACATGTGTCTTATTGTTAATTTGATAATCTCATGACAGATGCACAGTTTTGTCCTGATGTTCCTTTTTCATGTTTCTCAATAAAGCTTTTTTGAATACGAAAAAAAAAATACTGAAAGTGATCTGGAAAATTAAAAAAACAAAACAAAAATTCCTACAAAATGTGTTTAACATAAAAATGTGAGTTAAACAATAAATCATTTTTTGACGCATTCCCTTTAATGGTCACATATTGCAAAGTGACTTGTTTTTGCAAGATCTTTAACATAAAAAGCAATCCTTGTAGTGAGACAACCCCTTTAATTAAAGAAAGAATGTTACCTGTCCTGGCGTCCTTTTTCGTATATTATGTGTTGCATGTAAGATGAGCATTTTTTTTTCTTAGAACTGTGTTGTGCTGTACCTCTGTTATTCCTTATAGAAAAGTATTACTGGATTAGTCAAATGGGTGTTACCATCCTAGTTTTCAAAGGGGCGTGTCCCTGCACACTGTCAACACTGATTGGACAATGTCAGACTGCATCGACGCCCCTCTATTTGGTAATACCCAGTTGACCGATTCAGTAATAGGGCTTGTTCACACGGAGTATACACTCCGTGTTACAAGTGCTTTAGGGATCCATCTTTGGTCTGCACTGTCGCTCCCCAAGACGGATCTAACAATTAGCAGTAAGATTCTCGCTGCGCTGAACACGGAGCGGCGTTCACATGAGGGATCACTTCTGCGTGTTTCAATAGCGCAGCTCGGCTCCGTCTTGAAAAGAATTGTGGCAGTAAGGGGTTAACAACATTTAGAAAAATGCTTTACAGCAGCTTCATGGGTAAAGGAGCCTATGAAATGGACTTCTTCCCAAGTCACAAAGCATGCCTAGAAAACTCTCCTATAGAAGTCACCATGCAGGGAGAGGAAGAGGAGCTATGACTATTACCTGTTATGAACGGTGGATCCTATGTTATCTATACACATTGGTGTCACCATTCAAATCCCACCTGTGCTTATACTGAGGAAACCGATAAAGTATTCTCTACAGAACAGGACAGGTCAGACTATTATCAGGCTTAGTGGCCACAGTGAAAACTACAGGATTTTTTTTTTTTTTTTATCAATGGTAATATGGGAAATATATAAAAAAAAAAAAACACAACCAAAAATTCTTTTAACATAAAAAGATGACACACATTTTCTGATACATTTCCTCTAAAAGCAGAACTTGTACAGTGTCGCATCAAAGCTTAAAGGGTTATTTTCACTGCATTGATTAGCTTTAAACATGTAGGCAAAGGTTAAACAGAACGTTACCAAATACAATGCTGTTCTAACTTTGCTTTGTCAAGAAGACACAGATTTTATTCACTGCTGGCTTACTCAAGCTTCCTTAGGTTACTGGCCATCTGACTCTGCTCTCATTGCTCCAGCTGCCCTGTCCAACTATGACTCCCTCCCTGTTACGCACTACAGTTTACAAACCAACAAAACACTCATGTCACTGTAACAGGATCAGGTGGCTTTTTTGTCTGCACTCGGAACTCCCATAGAGTAAATTGGAAAGTCATGCACAAGCCAAAATTTTCGAGAGCCTGATCCCGAGATGAGTGTGGGACCAGAGGTGGTATCTGTACTTATCAGACTTTGATGGCATATCCTATTGATATGCCATCAAAGTCTATGGTGGGAACACTACTTAAAGGGGTTTTGCCACCATGTAATGTTGACGTGGGATCCTCCAAAATGGGTATTTAATCAATTTTCTAAATATATGTGATTTACAAAAAGTGAAGACTTATAGCTACAGCATTTCTCAATCCCCCCTTAGTTACCTGAAAGCTTCCACTAGACACGACCAGAGGAGCTGACAGGCCACGCTTGCGAGAAACACTTCTTATCTGATGACAGGGAAAATGAATGAGCTTTTAAGGGACAGGGAAGAAAGTGCAGTCTGAGGCTGTGTCTTGCTGTATTGAGAATCCACTGTTATACTGTTATTTCAGTTAAGTTTTGAGACGCTCCCTTATTTCTCACTCCTTGCTCACCCCCTCCCTCTCTCCCCTGCAGCCTTCATGACTCGGCGTGATTTGTTTATAGTCTACTCCCGTGCTAATAAGAGGTAAGTAACTGGCGTACTGGCAAATCCCCTTTAAAGGGGTTCTCTCACTACATTGATTCATCTTACCTCAGTCCTGGTTACTGGCTTCCACTAGTGGTTACTGGCTTCCACTAGGCTGCAGTAGAAGCCAGGTCTGTAGCTATAGTATAGCAACCAGCGCTGGCAGCCTATCATGAGAGATTGAACAGGTCTGTAGCTATAGCGACCTGAGGAGCTGATGCAGCCCATACAAGAGGGGAGATCTCAGAATAGGTAGGACACTGTTAATGGACATATATTGCAAAGTGACTTGTTTTTGCAAGATCTTTAACATAAAAAGCAAGCCTTGCAGTGAGACAACCCCTTTAAGTAATTTTATAGTTCATATCCCTATCAATATTTTAAAAAAAACTCCTGAAAATCCAGTTATCAATTGGTCAGCTAGGCCTAATAATAGTCTTACACTCCCTGTTATGTAGCGAAAGCTTTTCTGCAGTCTCTTCAGTATCACCATAGACAGGATTGCACTGAAAGGTGACACCAATATGTATAGATAACACAGGATCCACCATTCACAATAGGCAATAGTCACAGCTCCCCCTCTCCTCCTCCCTACACAGTGATTTCTTCCCAGCTTATAGAGCATGCCTATATAAGTAATTGGGACGGAGTCAGCCTTAAAGGGGTTGTCTCACTACAATGATTCATCTTACCTCAGTCCTGTTTTCTTGGTTTCACTTTGAATTCAAGGGTGTGTTTACTGGCTTCTACTTGGCCGCAGAAGAAGCCAGGTCTGTAGCCATAGTGACCACCGCTGGCAGCCAATCATAGAGATGAACAGGCTGTAGCATAGCGACCTAGGAGCGATGCAGCCATACAAGAGGGAGACTCAGATAGTAGGACACTGTTAATGGACATATATTGCAAAGTGACTTATTTTTGCAAGATCTTTAACATAAAAAGCAATCCTTGCAGTGAGACAACCCCTTTAAGTAATTTTATAGTTTGTTGTTTTGGTGTCCCTCTAGTCCGTCATATGGGTTTGGTTATGGTTTGCTGAAGAATGTACAGACTCTAGATTTCTGCCAGGACACGGATTCAAAAGAAATGGAGTGGGTGCTTGTGATAAGTCCTTTACCATTTTATTGTACAATAAAAGTGGTAAACTACTGCTACAAGGGCTTGCTCTTCCCCCCTTGGTGTATGTGATCAAGCAATTACATTGATCGCTAGTTAATAGTCTAGTCCAGCAGTATTAAATACATAAAATTGATTCATGAGCGCCAGTGGCCTCGGGGTACGCTCACTGCCTAATGTCAGATGAATATTGATGACTTGTACTTGTCATATTATTAGGTTTGGAGCATAGAGACTTGGGTTTAGTTCAGTTTTACAATTTATTATCAGTCCTGAATACATCTGTATTCATATTTTGTCATATAAATGTCAGTGTTTAAATACTACTTAAATAAAATGAACCCCCTGTGGAGCTCTATAATGTATTCTTATATAAACAATGCTTTAGCCTTCAGCATAGACTGGTGATTCTTCATCATAAGAATCAAGAGTGTACCTCAAATGATACCTTTGTCTCTTGGTGCAGTGCAGCTGTCGGTAACCCTGGCCATTGAGAGCAGCTGAAATGTAGCTCTAATTATCGATTTTGACTTGATGATTGATCATCAGCGGTACGCCTATTAGACCCGAGCTTGCCTTTAAATTGTTATTTTTAATGCATATTCTTCATACAACACACATCTGTAAATCTTTAGTTGACACCTCACCAAAATATGGCTAGAATAAGACAGTAAGGGTATGTTCACACGGGGTAATTTCGGCGTGCATTTTGCGTCGTATTTGCGCTTTAATACGAGCGAGATGCGTGCCGAAATGAGTGATCCACAGTTCTCATAGAGAACTATGGATTACGCCTCCTCTCCCCGCTCGGACAATACGCCGCGGGGGGAGATAAGTGACATGTCAATTACTCGCGGCGAATACGCGCCGCGAGTAATGAATGTCTGTCCCCCCTCCCCCCCCCTCCACATCGTGGGAGTACATGCCTATCAGTGCGACTCCCGAACACCCAGTGTAATTAGGCCGTGTGAACATAGCCTTAAAAGAAGACCGTGAGAAGTGGGATGCCACGGCTGCAGTGTTTGTGAGTGTGACTGATGCTGTGAGAGGGGAGGAAGGGGATTGGTCGCTCTGCCAGTGTTTAAGGTTTAAGATTACATTTTTGATGAGATTAAAAAAAAAAGACACTGTTCACAAACCAAGAGGAGCCAGATATGGGTGCTTCCATCACCTCCTTTACACGTTTTAGGACGAAGGGGAAGGGGGAGGGGTGTTAGAGACTTTAGGATCAGCAGTTTAAGTTTATGGGTAAGTGTTAGCAGCTATAACAACCCAGTCCGTATCCACTGTGGTGGACCTGGTATTGTCCAAGTCAAATTTTTAATGGTTACTTTTAAGAAAAGTATAACTGTTTTAAAGGTATACATTTACTGGGAGATGGATATGGCATAACTACAGGGGTATAGTAGGTGCAGTGCTAGCAGTCACTTCCTGGGCGTGGAACCTGAAAGGGCCCAAAAGCCCCTCTACAACAAAAGAAGACGCACATTATAATTGAGAAATGGGGAGGTGAGGGCCCTTTTTTAGGTTTTGCGTTGGGACCCAGGAGCTTGACGTTACACCTCTGCACAGCTAGCTCAGGTTGCATGCCTTTTGTAAATTTAGAAACTGAGAATTGTTTTAATAGCCAGAAAGAACCCATATGTGAAACTAGAGCTGCGTATGTCAACTTGTCGGCACAACATTCTTCGGATGGAAGATGTGGTGACTGTTGGCTGATGATTATGACGCGCTTAAGATGGGAATTCTTGGTGAAATTAAATCTTTTCCCACCAAATAAAATCCCGATAGGTGTACGGTGTATCAAAATTCCAAACCGAGTTCGGTCAGCTTGTCTGACTTGATGTGAGGGTGCACAGCAGATCCCGAAGGCTGCGGGTAATTATTATGACTAAGGATACTGTTACTCGAAACGCGTCTGCTCTAAACTGACCACCATCTTGTCTTTTTAATGATCATAAACTTAATGATCAGCGAAGTGTTCAAATTAACCCCGTGGTGCCCAATATTTTCTTTCATTTGTCTTTTTTTAATGATACAACAATAAAATTTTGCTTTTTTTTAATGCCACTGGTGCTGGCTGAAATTACCTTTTGGATCTGTACAGTATATCAATTATAAGAGTTTTGATAGAAATAGTATACACGCAGTCCCCGACTTAGAATGTTCCGACTTACATCCGTCCCCTAGTTACAAACAGAGACTTATAGGACATGCTGGCACTTGTAGTTCTATATTCCACAGTAGATAGTGCTGTGGAACTATGAGTTCCAGCATGCCACCGTATCAAATGAGGAGAAATCTTATAAACAGGGGCACAGACAGCAAAACAAATGTAAAAACCCTTCCCTGCACTATCCAAAACGAAAAAAAAAACTTTTGTGCTGGTGTTATAGTTATTAAATATACCTATTCTGACTTGGATACAAATTCAACTTTAGAACAAACCTACAGTCCCTATCCCATTCGTAACCCGGGGACTGCCTGTATATTTAAGAGAATTTTTTTTTTTTTTCCCATACCTACCACTCCCAGCACTACTGTTCCACTGCTGTCAGTGCTTGAGTATCCTCTTGGTCCCTTACTGATGTCACGATCATGGATGCTGCAGCCACTCTCTGGCCTTTGCAGACATGTCCATCTGTACATCACGTGATCAGAGTTTTCAGTGTTTGGCTGCAGCATCATGTAATCGATGAACGTGACTTCATCATTGAGGAATTGGGAGGGTCACAACGGAGTTCTGGAACGGTGGTGATGGGCAAGGTTAGTATGGTTAAAGATGTTTTGCCACGACTTAATGTTAACGTGTGATCCTCCAAAATGGGTATTTAATCACTTTTCTAAATATAGGTCATTAAAAAAAGTGAAGCCTCTGAGAGCTACAGCCTTCCTTACATGCCCTTGGTTTCCTGACAGTTTACATTATACGACCAGGAGCTGATCTGGCAAGCTTGCGTTGTTTGCACTTCTTATCTGATAGCAGGGAACATGAACAAGCTTTGAAGGGACTGGGGAGAAAGATCTGGTGTCTTGTGTAGAGAATCCACTGGTTGTAATGTAATTATCTGAGTAAACATGCAGACACTCCCTAGCGCTCTGCTCTGCCCCCTCCCTTTCTCCTTGCAGCAGTTTGTGAAGGAAAGAAAAAAGGCTGCCTGCTGAGCTTATCTTCTCTCCTGAGCAAATAAGAGGGAGAAATAAAAGCATATAGCTTGTGCAAAATACAGTTCTCCTCTGTGGATTAGCAAAACAATGTTTGCTCAACTACAGAGACTGAGTATTGGGAGCGTGCATGGGAGGTAGAGCGATGACGTCACAGAGGAGGTGCTTGTTTTTTTTTAAACATGGAAACACAACGCCCCTTTTTCAAGCCTCAAGAGCGGAGTATCAGCCTGTTAGGTAAGGAACTCACTTCTTGGCAAAACCCCTTTAAGTAGTTCCTTTTCTATTTTAGCACAGTGGGATAAGGTAGAGAGGTTTTTGAAAGCCCCTTTAAGTATAATGTTACTAGTCCTATTACTAAGGGCATGTTCACACGACTGATTTGGCCGCGGGTTCCGACGCGGTTCCCGTGGTCAAAACGCGCCAAATTCGCGATAGTTTATTAACATGGTTTCTGGAAACCGGTTAATATTCACACGCCGGCAATACCCGCGCGTGTGGAGAACTCACTGTCAATTCTTGACGGAGAGTGCTCTGCGCGCGGGTGGTGCGCGGCTCGCGCCGCGGTTTACCCCCTGCTATTAATTTGCATGGGGGCAAACCCTCGGCACAAACCACGCCCCACCCGCGCCGAGACCACAGCCGGCGCCCGCGGCGCAAACACGCATCGGGTGACGCGAGTTTGCGGCGAGGTTCGACGAGGTTTTGGCCAGGAGAACCCGGCCAAAACGCGTGTGAACATTGCGCTAAAAGGTTACTTGAAAAAGGTGGACAAATCTGTGGCCGTTCCACCTAGAAGTGTTTCTTGACCCAGTTGTTTTTGTTGCTTTCTATGAGACTTCCTCTCGCCTGACTAGGAAGTAGTCACTGAGTTTGTCTGCTAGAGTTTACAGAATGAGTTAGAAGTAGGTTGCTGAGTCATTTGGCAGGATATACATCTCCTTAGATTTGTCATGGCAAAACATTTACAAACACTGAGGGGAAACTCCAGCCCTCGGCACTGCCTTAGTCGGTCGTCACCCTTAAAGTACACTGTGATAAATGGTCAGGAGAGACACGTGCTTGGGAAATTGAAAGTAGGAAAGGGAGTCACGGTTTTTGCCCCGCCTGGTTGCTTCACATTAGAAGGATGCAGAAGTCGTATGGTTGGGGAGAAAGAGGTGACCGTATGTTTGGAGATTGAAAGTGTATCTAGAATTAGAGAAGCCCCTGAGGCGAGTGCGATTTAATGCGTAAGTGTCTGGCCCTTATGATTTCTATCATGTGCATCCAGCTTGTTTGTTTCTTTTACTCCACTTCTCTTATCAGTCTCTTCCTGTTAAGTTTATCATAATCTTGTCACCGTGTAAACTGTGCAATGTCACGGTGACTAGATTTCACATGGTTTCTTTTTTAGTTTTTGTTTGCTGGTCATTAGAGGCGACCTTTTCCCAGGACTCTGACACAGAGTAAGTTAAGTTACTTTTGTTAACACTAATTTCCCTGAAGTCTAGTACCAGAGTTAATGTTTAGATTATTTCTATCTACTTTTAATGCAATTTCTTTTATCTTCTGATTTGTCGATTTTTTTTGGGGAAAAATTGTTTGCTATATATTGGCAGTCCTCTTGAATGAGATGCTTTCCAACAGCCACATGGACATAGTCTGTGAAAATGAGCTGACTCATTGACTTCTATGGGAGAGTTTCCTAGGCATTCTCTGTGACCTGGGAAGAACTTAGACCTAGACAGCTTTCATACATAAGACCCGAAAACTTTCTTTGTTGCCCATAGCAACAAGCTCCCATTTAATTTCATACAGTGCTCTGAAAAAATGAGGGAAACTCATGGTTGCTGTGGGCAACAAAGAAAGTCTTAGACCTGTATGGTTTTCATACATTAGGCACTTATTGTATGGTGTGGGAGGAGGTAGGCTGTAACTATTTCCTTCTGTGAATAGAGAAAAGCTGTGTTATTTATCCAGTGCATAACAATAGGTCATATACTGATATCAACTTGCCTTTAAAAAGGCTTTCTAATAGAAAAAAGAATGATAAAAATATTTGTAGCGAAGTTAGGGGTTTTGCCACGAAGTAAAATTGATGTGGGAAGTTTGTAAATTAAATAATAAACATTTTCACCATTCATCATTCTTAAAAATTTAGTTTTTGTCTTAGCTGCTCCTTTAGTGATCCATTGTTTACAGCTCGTCTCCAGGGGATATGACCAGGGCAGAGAGCTCCTCACTCCTGGTCGCACATGCTCAGACATCACCTCTCTTCTCAGGCAGCTACTGAGTGTTCAAACCCCAGGTGCTGTCATTCTATTCCTGTCCTCTGTACTCCTTAGTAATTTGTCAAGCAGTGCAAATAAATTTAAAAAAAAAGTATGTGCATAGATAAACAGAAAAAAAACACACAGGTTTGGTTCCTGCAGGGATTTGAACCTAGGACCCTTGTGCCGTGAGGTAAAAGCTTTACATTTGAGCTACTCACAGCTCTATACATAAACAGACCTTTCTTTGACTAAAGAGAGGAAAGGCATGGCGATGTCATCCTACTGGGTCACATGACATGCAATTCAAACAAATCACACACGCCCCCTTCTGAGTACTCGGAGCTGAAGAGCTGGATACAGGAGGTATGAAATGAGATCGTGGCAAAACCCCTTTAACTTTTCTGAGGCCTTCCTGCTATTCTACATTCGTTGTTTGATGATCAGAATTGAAGTAAGGATATGTTCAGACAACAGATTTTAACGTGGCATTCGACACACATTCCATATTCGATTCCATGTTAAAATCATTGTGCAGACCGACTCCAGTTCACTTGAATGGGCAGTCTGTGCTGTGGGACACAACACCAACCACAAAAGGAATGACGAAGCGCACTGCGAAACGCGCGTTGGGGCACATGAGTCTCTCCCTTCCACCCACCTAATTCGGGCTGTTATTCCTGGCTACGTTCCCTTATTAAGGTCAAGTATATGCTATTTTTTTATATTGTACCATATATAACGTTTATAATAACTATGTGGGTATACTTGCCTGGATATTGGACTCTTGTATCATGGGTGGTTTAGGTTGTGGATCATGGTTTTTGTGTAGTTCCATTGCCCATTTTTTAATAATTAATTGTTTTAATATTTTTCATTATCTTCAATAAAATATATACTTTTCTAAATAATTTGAGATTCCTTTTGTGGTTGGTGTTGTGTTCTAATGCAGGTTTCTCTTATTTATGTGGGTTCTGCCCCATTTATTTTGTAGGTGTTTGGTTCACAGTGGGAGTCACAGCGCAGATATGTCACAACACTGATTTCAAATCTGTGGTGCAGGACAAAAAAGAAGGGGTATGTTCATTCTTTGAAGAGGATCCTGCTTGGATTCCACTCTGCCAGATGTATCATGGATTAGCTAAGTTGATTTGGGGCAACCCTGCATTCAAACGAGATGCAGAGATAAAATCCTCAGCACAAATGGCAATACCTATGATTTCTGCCAAGGGTTGCACGGATCGAAAAAACATGCACATTCCTGATTCTGTGAATCTGGACACAGGAAGCTGCTGTGTGTCCAGCTCAGGTGGGCAAAGTGGCATGTCATGCCCTGCAGTTTCCTTGTTGCTTAGTTACAATGCTGCCATTTGTTCATTCACCATCCACTTTCACTACAGCAGCACTCAAACAATTCAGAAACTGTGCAGTTTCAGTAATACTGCTATGCATGGCCCAAAAGCAAATACTTCTCTCTTTTCACAAGTCTGATAAATCCATTCCTTTTATCTGTGACGGCAACCTAGTGCTCATCTTGTATACCCATCAAGACCGCTCGCGACACACGGCTTTGTTCACGAGCTAAGTGCTGCCAATGTTTGAAAGCGGTCATAACAATGTGACCTGATGTGTATATGTGTATTTGTGTGTGTGTATGTATATATATATATATATATATATATATATATATATATTACATTTTTTCATCTAAAAAGCTTGGCTTCGGAAAGTCTGAATAAATCATTGGATTGCATGGTATATACACATTATCGGTATTATGTTTAAAGGGGTTGTCTCGCTACAAGGATTGCTTTTTATCCTAAAGGTCTCTCAAAAACAAGTCCATTTGCAATATATGTCCATTAACAGTGTCCTACTTATTCTGAGAGATCCCCTCTTGAATGGGCTGCATCAGCTCCTCGGGTTGCTATAGCTACAGACCTGTTCTCTCATGATAGGCTTCCTTCCAGCACTGGTTGCTATAGCTACAGACCTGGCTTCTATTGCAGCCTAGTAGAAGTCAGAAAACACGCCCCTGAATTCAAAACGAAACCAAGAAAACGGGACTAAGGTGAGATGAATCGGTGTAGTGACACAACCCCTTTAACTTCTGAAATGGAATGCACAACCAGGCACCACTTTTGTAAACCCTACTAGTAATAATTTGCACCTCACTGTTCTAGCGAAGTATGGCATAAAGTTGGCATTATGCAATGATTTTTTTTTTTTAAAGAATTGCTGCAGGAGACCTGATGTGACCACATTGTGCAAATTTACCATTCTGCTCCATAAAAGGCAAATGACACCATCACTCCTTACTGTATCAAATCAGTGTTCTGAATTCCATTGTACTGTTCTGTCATAGGAGCAGGAATATGTAATTGAAGCAGTATGGACCTGTTGCACGATGGTCACCAGCCCCCTAGACCGACCCTTCCCATCCTCATGGCTCTTATGCATACACGATGCTGTGAACAGAGCCACATCAGTCTTCATCCCCAATGCTGGAAACCATTTTTTTCTTTTGTATAATAATTGTACTACTTCTGATTTAGATTTATTTTTTTGGGTTATATGTGGTCATTCACGTGAGATCTAAAGCATTTCTGAGCCTGTAGTTCAGAGCTGTATTCACAAAGCTGATGGTGTCCATCAGGCATAATGACTGTTTTCTAGAGCAGAGTTCTTAGTATAGGTAGCTTCCTTCCTCACATCATCTCCAAGCAAATGCTAAGTCAGCACTGGAGATTTCAATGTAAAGCCCAAAGACTTGTGAATGACCTATAATACAGGCTGTAACTTAGGATCAGTAGACCAGAAGTAAAGCTTTGTTCTATTTAAAGGATATGTTCAGGTCTGCGTTAGAATTCTATGTTCTGTTTCATCATAGAAGCCAAACAACAAAAAAACTGGCAGTGCCAAAGCCATTATGCTAGACACCTACAGTGCCTGATGGACCCCATTGACTACAGTGAAGTCTATTGGACTTCTGTCATGGTGTCCAGCATTTTACCAGACAAAATAGTTCTGAAGCATGCTCTGCTATTTTAGCTTTCATTTTTGCCTCCTTATGGAAACTTTCATGTTTCACTTTTACTATATGCACATTTTGATTATTTTATACTTTCTGTGAGAAGGGAGTTTGTGGAATTTTTAGATATATATCTGCTTTTGATGGCAGCCCAGAGGTGGGGCCTTCACCTATCTTGTGAACGAGCCCTTGAAAGTCTCCGTTTAGAACAAAGAGTAGGTTGCGCATATGCACTAATCTCCACTCTGTGAACTCAGCTGTATGTGGAATCTCCATAGACTTGAATGAAGAGTAGTGTGCAAACATGACAGACTGTGAATGTAGACTTTCAGGGGCTGTTCCTGATGTGGGTTACCGGCTCTGGGACCCACACCTATCACACATTGATGGCATACCCTAATAACATGCAATCAGTTTGTGAGATGGGAACACCCTTTCAAGACATTTTAAGATATTTTTTTTTTTTTTTTTTTAGGTCTGATGTAGTATTCCATTGCCAGTGAAGTATCTGAATTGTTAACATGCACTTGTTTTTTTTCTAGATTTCTAAAGCTTTCCATGCGGTTCTAAGCAGGTGTGATTATGTGGGCTTCATGCTGTAACTGGCTGTGTGTAGATACTGAACCTGAATTGATCCATCCAAGCACAAGAACACATGATCGCACCAATCAAAACATCCAAACCTCTCCAGTTTCAGAAAGTACCTGCAAAGCTTGTGGTACCAGACTACAAAGCTCCAGTAGAAAAGTAAGCACTTGGATGTCCTTTACACATGAAAGAACAGGGAAGAGTACGGGCATGTGCAGACAGGTGACACATTTCTATAATAGAGTTGTTTGACAATCATTTTTTTGTTAGGTCCCAATTTTCCGGCCTATTATAAGTGCTGTGCTGCTGAGATGCCAAGAGATGCGCTGTAATCTTCAGGGAAACCTGGCATAAAATATTTCAATTCTTTGTAGCTCCAGAAAAAGGAGAAATAAAAAAAAAAAAAAAAGTTGGTGCCCATTGAAATAAATGTTTTTTCTAATGACTATTTTGTTAGCTGCTCCCTGCTCTGGCCAAACTACCCGACAAGACACTTGTACAAATAAAACGTATTTTCATTGAACAAAATAGGACATAGTTTTCATGAGACTCCTGTGTGGATTTTAACATGGACTTGTTTCAGTGTTCCTTATTTTACTCAAAATGCTAAAATAGTCAACATTTCGATTGTACAGTTGTGCAAGAATTTTTCCTTTCTTGGCCTTTTTTCAGAGAATATGAATGTTAACACAAACTTTTTTTTTCCCACTCCTGGTTGGGTGAAGCCATTTATTGTAAAACTACTGTGTTTTCTCATTTTAGATCATAATGACAACCAAAAACATCCAAATGACCCTGACCAAAAGTTCACATACTCCAGTTCTTAACGCCGTGTATTGCCTCCTCTAACATCAATGACAGCTTGAAGTCTTTTGTGGTAGTTGTGGATGAGGCTCTTTATTTTCTCAGATGATAAAGCTGCCCATTCTTCTTGGCAAAAAGCCTCCAGTTCCTGTAAATTCCTGGGCTGTCTTGCATGAACTGTGTGCTTGAGATCTCCCCAGAGTGGCTCAATGATTTTGAGGTCAGGAGACTGAGATGGCCCCTCCAGAACCTTCACTTTGTTCTGCTGTAACCAATGACAGGTCGACTTGGAATTGTGTTTTGGATCGTTTTCATGTTGGAACGTCCAACTATGTTCCATGCGTAGCTTCCGGGCTGATGAGTGCAAATTTGCCTCCCATATTTGCTGATAACGTGCTGCATTCATCTTTCCTTCAACTTTGACCAAGTTTCTTGTGCCTTTTGTAGCTCACACATCCCCAAAACATCAGCGAACCACCTCCATGCTTGACAATAGGAATGGTGTTCCTTTCATCATAGGCCTTGTTGACACCTCTCCAAATGTAACGTTTGTGGTTGTGGCCAGAAAGTTCAATTTTGGTCTCATCACTCCAAATTACCTTGTTCCAGAAGTTTTTTTGAGGCTGGTCTCTGTGCTTTTTGGCGTATTGTAGGCAAGATACTTTGTGACTCTTGGGCTTTCTTCTGGCGACTGGACCATGCAGCCCATCTTTCTTTAAGTTCCTCCTTATTGTGCATCTTGAAACAGCCACACTGTCAGTTTTCAAAGAGTAGTGGATTTCAGCTGATGTTGTTTGTGGGTTTTTCTTTGCATCCAGAACAATTTTCCTGGCAGTTGTGGCCGAACTTTATTTTGGTCTACCTGACCGTGGTTTTTGGGGTTTTTTACAGAACCCCTTATTTTCCTTTGTTAATCACAGTTTAAACCCACTGCTGACTGACATTATCAATTCCTTGGATATCTTTTTGCATCCCTTTCCTGTTTTTTTACAGTTCAAGTACCTTTCCATAGATCAGTTGACAATTCTTTTGCTTTCCCATGACTAAACAATACAGAAACGACAGTGGCTGGGGGAAAAGGGATGCAAGAGTCTGTCTGGGTTTACCCGAAACTCACTCAGCTTTTATGCACACACACGATTACAAACAAACAGATCAGAGGTGGAGGATGTTACCTTTTTGTAGTCATTCCCAAAAACCCCTTTGTGTCAAAAATTCTCTGCATGTTATCAGGCCAAAATCACCAGGGGATTTAAAACTTTTTAATCGGGGTCCCTTTGGATGTTTTTTGGTTGGGCATTTATGATTTAAAAGAGAAAACACAGTAGTTTGAAAATAAATGGCTTCACCCAACCACTAACCACGAGTGGAAAAAAGGGTTTTGTGTTATCATTCATATTCTCTGAAAGGCCAATAAAGCAAAAATTCTGCCGGGGTATGTAGACTTTTGAGCAAAACTGTACTTGCCTGCATCGTTCCTCACTATTTTTTTGCTACCATTGGTTCCCCACAACATCTGTCAACACACCTGTGTTGCTGCAGAGATTTGTCAATCATAGTGATGTCTACAACAGTCTGTAAGGCCGTTTTCACACTGCTTATTCCCAACGGATTTGTGAGCAGTATTGAGCTCACAAATCCGACGTGAATAAGGGGCGGGGCCGGATCGCGGCGGGGGCGCTGCTCTCTGCCCCATAGACAATGCATTGTTTACGGCGCGTCCGCCAAGCGGGGGAGGAGCGACGGAATCCACTGTTCTCTATGAGAGCAGTGGATTACCGTAATGACAGGGACGGATTGGCGCCGTACTGAAGCGCAAATCCGGTGCGGAGTTACGGCGCCAATCCGTGCCAAATAAGCCGTGTGAACGAGGCCTAACGGTCTGGCCCACTCTTGTGACATGTTCTTATGGACGATACATATTCATGGAGCTATGGAAACTGCGATGTGGAGGGACCAGAACGACAGCAATGGAACTGTGAGGAATTTTACTAGCAAGTACATTGCAAGATATATATTGATTTAGCCTTTTTTTTTTTTTTTTTTGGGTGTTGGCTAAAGATTTACGGGGCTACAAGCCAATGCCACGTGTGCTCTGCATTTTTCTTTCGACTACTACAGTAATAGTGGTGGAATCAATCTTCTATGTGATAAGTGTACAGAAATTTTAAAATAAAAATGAAGATTAAAGTGGTTAATATTTTAATTCTCCTATTAATAGGACACTATCCACTGTATAGCTAAGTATGGAGTTGCCTATGGCTCTCGTGGTAATGCCCATGTTGCTTTTAACCAAAGACTGACTTTTCCCCAACAAATTGTATTTGTATTGCAGATCTTTCCCCCAAAGCATTGTTATCTTAGCAAATAAAACCCTTTTGTTTTCAGCAAAAAAGTAAATCTGTGCTGTATCCCAAAGTATATAGCATTCTGTATAGAAGTACTTCTTTGTTTGCTTTGTGATCTGCTGACCCAAGTTGTCACATCAACCATGTATTGTTTGTCTGTCACAGACAGAGTGGTGTCACTTAGACAATTGGGTTACTGTGTGTGCACCCTGAACCTTGCTAAACCGTGCATGACAGTGACCTGTAGCTTGTAATTGTGTTGCTGCTTTGTATGGAGCTATACTGCTAGGATATAGTTTACAACAATTGGGGAGCCAGAATGGATTTTTGTGCTTGCCCGTGACCCACAGTTGCTTTGATCAACTTTTTCTTTATGATGATTCGATTAAAATAACCTATGTAAAAATGTCTTCCTTAGAACCCATGCATGGATTGTAGAAATAACTTCTGTCCAACATGTGTGACCCGATTAAACGACGGCCTACCTCTTTGTCAACTGTGCCGGAGGATACGCTCCACTTCCTTCACCCGAGAGGAGTTACTTAAACTCAAAGTCAAAGATCTCCGGGACTATTTATCAATGAGAGATATACCCACAGACTTGTGCCGCGAGAAAGAAGATCTGGTACAGCTTGTATTGACTCTAAGACCTGTTTCCTACCCAGACGTGACGAATGTTCCATTGTTTTCATCGAATCAGAACAGCCAAATGACAGGTTCAAGTCAAATCCGTACTGAACAAGACATTGCAACAGTAAGTGCTTGGGGAGTTTGATATGGAGCCAAGCTGAATATTCTGCAGGGGTATCTTAAAAATGTATACAGTTTAACTTCTCAGGTCATGTTCTCACCTGCATTCGTTGCTGCCAGGGGTTCAATTTGGGGTTTCATCATTGTGACCGCAAGAACAGCACAGTATGTTGCGCTGGTTTGCTGTGAAAACCATGTAAGCCAGTCCATAGCACACTGCTATGGCTCTCATTATACATGGAGGACATAGTTCAGATGGGACCAGAACTTTACATGTACGGTCTTTAAAATAGTTGTGCATAAAGCTGACTTGTATAATACCAATAAAGTGCTAGAAAAGGTCATTTACACGACTAAACATAATGTACGTGACAAAGTCCTTGGAGTCTTGTATAATGCCAATGGAATCTAGTTTTCCTTCAGTACGGAGCATTACATCTGTGATACCTACTTATATGCAATATAAGAAGTGATGAAATGACAGTGTCTTTTATATAGCTCTTGTACATGTGCTTTTTTATTTTCAAATTGTAGATGTGGTCTCTTTCGCGTTCGATATCTGTAAAATGCCTATTTGCTAGTGGTGCTAGAGGCAGATGTGCAGATCTCCTATGATTTCTATCTTGCTAATACACTGTCTGTAGCTGTGATGCACTCATGACTGTGCTTGCAGCATGTATCTCGTGCTTGTGTGATGATCTATGCTCTGAACATGTGGAGCGATTCACGTGCTGGATAGTGCCGCGTCAGAGAAGCAAATTTGCACGGCCCGTGGAGACGGAGTTAATACAGCATTACCTTAAAGGGGTTGTCGTGTTGAAAAAGATTAAACAGAAATGCGGCCAGGCTAGTTTAAAGAAAAAAAAAAAGTTCTACTTAATTACCTGTCACCTGTTGCTGCCTCTCTGAAGTTTCCCGGCAATTTGCTCCTGTTTAGGGTGCGTTTTTGGTGCGATTTTTGTGCAGCAATGTACAGCATTAATTGCTGTGCCTTCCTGCACAAAAAAACGCATCAAAAACGCACTGTGTGAAAGCACCCTTACTTCTGGTTTCTCATGCAGACACACAGAAAAGGCTCACACTTCTTTGTAAGTGAATGGAGTGCAAGACTTCTCAGTGTCTGTTGTACATTACGTTGGTGATTACACTCCCAGCAAGCCCTGGCAGCATAAATACAACTGTGCTGAACAGAACTGAGGAAGATGGTGAAAGGAGAAAAAAAAAATTACTTCTGAGCTTTGTTTGCGTCATCTGGTAAGCACTCTGACTCATCTAGGGACTTTTCTGTATTTTTATAGGATCAGAAAACCCCTTTAACCCCATCCTAAATGATTGAAAAGTACCTTTGCTTCATGGCTCTGTCTGTCATGGAGATACAGGAGTGCTTTTGCCCATCGACATAGAATCTGTGATGTTTGGGAATATATATCATTTGGATCCTTTTTGGTGTGTTATAATGTGCAGATTTGGCTAATACAGGCAGTCGCCAGGTTATGAACGGGATAGGGACTGTATGTTTGTTCTTAAGTTGAATTTGTAAGTAGGAACAAATATATTTATTAATTGTAACCCCAGTATAAAAGGTCGTTAGTTTTGGATCGTGCAGGGAAGGGTTTTTACATTTGTTTTGCTGTCTGTGTCCCTGTTAAGATTTCACCTCATTTTCACCTCATGTGCTACTGTGGCATGCTGGAACGCGTCATTCCACAGCTATCTGCTGTGGAACATGGAACTACAAGTGCCAGCATGTCCCATAAGCCTCCGTTTGTAACTAAGGGACAGATGTAAGGCAAAACGTAAGTCGGGGACTGCCTGTAATGGCAAAGAATAACTGATGCTACCTTTTGCATTTTGAATGACAGTCTGTACTTTTGTGCATGCTTGGCTAGAAATATGAATGTGGACACTCATCTCAACCCTGTTTAGCATGCTGCTATCTGGAAAGCAATAGCAGGTGGTACATTGACAAAAACAAACATCTGATGGAAAAAAGCTGAAGTTCTGCAATCTTGTAACACTGCTGCTTACTGCTGAAAATTGCTTTTTCATGCTTTGTAATGGGAGGGATTGAAAATCCATATGAAATCCATACTGGGCTCTATAGTAACGTATGGCAATGAATTATCTGTCACTATGACTCCTGAAACATGACATGGAACTGAAAGAAATTAGTTCCCTGTCCCTAGAACTAGTTCCTTCTTTTTTGGACCTTGCTTCAGTATTCAGGTATTTCCAGTAGCAATCCTTGATGGTGTAATGAAGTGACCGATGGATCATGTAAGGTCCAGATCATGTCTTTTTCGATGCCCTGAGAGCCAGTTATTCCATCTTAATCGTCAAGGATGTGTTAGTCCAAGCCCACAAATGCGATCTCCTCTACTGGTGCGGTATATCAGTAAGCAGGAAGGGGCATAGTGGAAAAAGAATCTGATTCTCTGGCACATATTTGAGAACATACACATATTTAGTATTTTTAGAACAGATAAATGGCCAAGAACCTTTTTTTTCCCCAGACTTTGTCAATAAATAATTACATAATCAATCTGAATTAAAACCGTTGCCTGACTTTGGTACAAAGGCTGGGGCTTTTTGGAAACCGTGCCTTTCGGGTCTATAAGCTGCATATGGTATGCTCAGCCGCATTCACTTGAATAAGGCTTAGCGTAAATTCACAGTTACCGCTACTAATCCCGTGGCTGGGAATGAGGTCACAAAAAAATACTAGTATCACAGAGAAAATGAAAGAGACCCTAATATTAAAAACTACATTTAATAAATAAAGGCTTAGGCTATGTTCACACTGCTTATTCACGGCAATTACGCCATGTGCACGGAGGCGGGGCGGCAGCCCACTAGCCCCATAGACCTTCGTTATTCTCGGTGCGTATACGCCGTGAATAATTGACATGTCGCTCCTCTCCCCGCATTGTGCGAGCAGGGAGAGGAGACATAATCCATAGTTCTCTATTAGAACTGTGGATTACCGTAATGACTGGGACGTAATACGTCCCAGAATAAGCCTTTTGAACATTGCCTTAGCGTACCAGACACAGTGGCACACATTTATAAAGGAAATTGCACCAGAATTGTGGCACAATTTGTACCAAAAATTACAGCATGCAGACTTTACACCACATTTATGTGTGTTAGACACTTTTGCGTCTGGCTTCACTAAAAGGGCATGGCGTCATAAAAAAATGGCTGCGGTTGGGCACACAACACCATGCGCCCAAAAAATTGGACCAAAATTTTCATGCATTTAGTGGTAAAAAGTAAATTAGCTTAAAAATCTTGTAAAGTTAGACTACACGGTTCTAACATGCATCAGATTTATTAACACTATGATAAATGTCTAGTATAACTTGGAATGGTTAGACCGTAATAATCTATCCCAGTATGTGGTCCTTCATTATGCTTGTGTAACGCACTATGAATGGATATAGTTACTGCACGTGCAGATGATGGTTTTTCATCTTTTCCTTCACGTAGACAAACCAAGACATATCCTCTACTCCAGAAGATACACCTCAAGTACCAGCGAATGACCAACATGAAGATGAGGATGAGGTAGGGTATTTTAACCTTTAAATTTGTAATATGGAATTGCATAGCAGGAAAGCTAGTCTAGAAATAATAATTAAAAAAAAATAAAAAAATTGTGGATGACTCTTCTCTGCCATTCTTTTTCCTACTCGTAGTCCACAGACTCCGAAGAGATACTTGTGCCTGGAAGAAGAGCCTCACTCTCGGACCTCACCAGCTTGGATGATATTGACTCTTTGTCTGTGCGTCAATTAAAAGAGATTTTAGCCAGAAACTTTGTGAATTACAAGGGCTGCTGTGAAAAGTGGGAACTAATGGAACGTGTAACTAGATTATACCACAACCAGAAGGATCTTCAACAAAAAGGTACAACCAGCTTGGAGCACAGTACTGTATTTATCTTGTCGTATAAGGTTAGTTATGCATGGCTGCTTTCTTCTAGAAATGGTGCCGCTTTTGTCCATAGATGGTGTGGTATTGCAGGACAGGTTCATTTAAATGTATGGGGTTGAACTCCAATACAAGTTACATCCTATGTGCCACAATGTACAACCACTTGGAACCTAAAAGATCAGATAAAAATCTCAGTGTAGCTATTACATATTGAGATCGAGAGTGTAGCATTGCCCAAATAAAGGGGCCCTAGTCATCTCTGGGATGCAAAGCTATTTTTCGAACCAGGGGTCTGATCACTAGGACCTTTACCACTGTGTTGGAAATGGCCGATCACTGTACTTGGTTGTACTTGTATCTTCAGTAGTCCCAAAGACAGAGAACAGCGGGATAGTCGCATAGGAGTTTCGGCCTCCTCCTTTTTGTGCTGTCAGTAGACGTCCGGGTGTTGCGACCTTCACCAATCTGACATTTATCTCCTATTCTAAGAATACGAGAAAGGATCCGGAACATGAATCCCATTCATATCTCTTTGTAATTATCGGACCATCACCTCTCATGGTGCTTATTTATGACTGATTTCAGCACATAATCTACTTTTCCTTTTATTCATTGATCATATATATATTAATTTTGCCTTTATTGTGCTTATTTGCTCTTCAGATCTGTATTCTTTACAGCAAGATTGTGCTTTGTAATTAATAAGTAGGAAAACAAATAGTAATCTGAAAACCTGCAAAGTGTAAATGCTGCTAGGTGTGTGACGAGGTGTGTAATATTTGTTTTTTCTTTTGTCCTTTTAGTTACCATGGATGAAGAAGAAGGTAAGAATCTAGGCATACCTTATCAGCAGTGTCATTATCACCTTTTGAACCGACTCTGTATCCCTTAGTGAGAAGGATTAGACAGGGCAATTGTCTTGCATAGCTGTATCATATAGCTGAGGAACTGAGCTGTCAGGACACTGACTGCAGGTCATACCCAGGCATGTATTTAAGGAAGATTAAAGGGGACAGAGAGAGATTCACTTAAGCTCCTATTGAATTGTGCTTGGATCATGTGCATGGACAGGGAGACCTAGATTGTCCATGTCTGCAACTGAATATTATATGCATCTACTTTTCTGATGTATGCCATCCATCTATTTTTATCCGTGGTGCTGTATTGCAGAGTAGATGGACAGCAGGTGTGTATGAATGCTGTTGCATATACACTAATCACAAAAAGTTAGGGATATTTGGTTTTCTTTGAAATTTCACGATCAACATAAAATTTCGTGAATATTTTTTTAAATGAACTAAATGAGACCATCTCTTACCTTTTAGGCTATGTTTACACGGCTGATTTTGGGACGGATTTCAGTCCGTACTGCGCGCAAATACGGCTGAAATCCGTCCCGGTCATGATGGTAATTCACAGTTCTCCTAGAGAACTATGGATTCAGTCTCCTCTCCCCGCTCGTGAAATACAGCGAGCGGGGAGAAAGTGACATGCACATTATCCCGGGGGGATATGCACCGTGGATAATGAAAGTCTATGTGGCCGGCAAGCTGCCGTCCCCGTACACACGCTGTAATTGTGGGCCAAATCCGTCCCGCAATTACGGCGTGAATCAGCCGTGTGCACATAGCCTTGGCCTGACCTGCACATGTCGAACTGGTCAGTGTTCTAGTACTTTTTGCACAACTTGCTGATCTCTAACTAGGTGCTTAATGGCAAAATTCACAACAGGTGTTTGATCCCTGAATCGCCCAATAAATTTAGGGGATCAATTTCGATTGGGATTTAAACAGTCCTCCTAATCATGCTGTTCACATTTTGACATCATGAGACCAAGACAACATCTTACAAGTGACCTCACTTAACAGTACCTCACTATTGCAAGGCTTCATGCAGGATGCTCTCAGATGGAAGTGGCCACTGAGCTTAGAGTGCTCAGCAAAACTGCATAATAAATGCCACACAACTCCAGGAACACTTAAGGGAGGTGAGAGGCAACCAAGTGTCATGTTAGACCGTTTGTAACAGTTTACCATCAGCGTGGTCTGCATGCTGGGTGACCGGCAAAGGTCCTTTACCTGGCTGATGCATAACACTCTCCTTGTTGGCAGCCATCATTTCTGCTCAGTGAAAAAAGTTTCATCACTGAACAGGACTGAGGACCACTGGTCCCTCGTCCAGCATAGATGCACCCTGGCCCATGCAAAACAGTGATGCCTGTGTCGGGTGATGTGGTCTGGTACCCTTGCCGGTCGTCTAGCATGCAGCCCACACTGATGTAAAAAGACCTCTCGCCTCCCTTAAACATGCATTCATCATCCAGTTCTGCAGGGCATTGTTTACAATGAAGCAATCAGTGTGTGATGTAGCTAAAGGATGTACACTTCTTTGCTTTTCTGAGACTCTTCCGGTCTCTGTTTCTTAGTTACAACCTGCTGATGACGTTCTGTGACACTTTAAACTTGATGGCCACTTCTGTCTCAGAGCATCCTGCTTGAAGCCTCACAATGATTGATCAATTGTAAAATGTTTTCTTGGTCTCGTGATGTCAAAATGTGAACAGCATGATGAGAAGGAATGTTTAAGGGTGCTTTCACATGGTGTGTTTTTTGGCAGAAATGTACAATATTAATTGTGTATTTCATAAAAATAAAAAGCGTCTAAAAAACTTTGCATGTGAAAGCACCCTAAATCTCAATTCAAATTGATCCCCCTAAATGTATTCGGTGATTCAGGGATCAAACATCTGCTGTGTATTTTGCCATTAAAGGCGTTTTCTCGCTACAAAGCTCATATCTGTAATGATGGGACAGTGAAAATAATCACTTTTGCAAATGGTTTGTATTACCTAAATCATTTAATATAGCAGCTATTGGCTAAACCCGTGTGTTCTGCAGCCTGTGATTGGCTGTCTGATATTTAGTTCAATCCCCTGGTTAGGTCCTGTCCCCTTTGCTGTGATTGACTTGGCTCAGAGAGGAGTGAGCACAGAGAGAGTGCAGGCATCCAAACTGAAAGTGAAACTGAAGGCTCTCCCAGGGAAGGCTCTGATGTGAAGAATCTGAACAATGCTAGATTCACTCCCCCCACCCATGTAACACACACATATAATACACTCTGCTCCCTCTACCCATGTAACACACACATAATACACTCTGCTCCCTCTACCCATGTAACACACACATAATACACTCTGCTCCCTCTACCCATGTAACACACACATAATACACTCTGCTCCCCCCACCCATGTAACACACATATAATACACTCTGCTCCCCCCACACATGTAACACACATATAATACACTCTGCTCCCCCCACCCATGTAACACACATATAATACACTCTGCTCCCTCCACCCATAATAACACACATATAATACACTCTGCTCCCTCCACCCATAATAACACTCATATAATACTCTGCTCCCTCCACCCATAATAACACACACATGTAATACTCTGCTCCCTCCACCCATAATAACACACACATGTAATACTCTGCTCCCTCCACCCATAATAACACACACATGTAATACACTCTGCTCCCTCCACCCATAATAACACACACATGTAATACTCTGCTCAATCCACCCATAATAATAACACACATGTAATACACTCTGCTCAATCCACCCATAATAACAACACACATGTGATACACTCTGCTCCCTCCACCCATAATAACACACACATGTGATACACTCTGCTCCCTCCACCCATAATAACACACACATGTGATACACTCTGCTCCCTCCACCCATAATACCACACACATGTGATACACTCTGCTCCCTCCACCCATAATAACACACACATGTGATACACTCTGCTCCCTCCACCCATAATAACACACACATGTAATACTCTGCTCCCTCCACCCATAATAACACACACATGTGATACTCTGCTCCCTCCACCCATAATAACACACACATGTGATACTCTGCTCCCTCCACCCATAATAACACACACATGTAATACTCTGCTCCCTCCACCCATAATAACACACACATGTAATACTCTGCTCCCTCCACCCATAATAACAACACACATGTAATACACTCTCTGCTCAATCCACCCATAATAACACACACATGTGATACACTCTGCTCCCTCCACCCATAATAACACACACATGTGATACACTATGCTCCCTCCACCCATAATAACACACACATGTGATACACTCTGCTCCCTCCACCCATAATAACACACACATGTGATACACTCTGCTCAATCCACCCATAATAACAACACACATGTGATACACTCTGCTCAATCCACCCATAATAACAACACACATGTGATACACTCTGCTCAATCCACCCATAATAACAACACACATGTGATACACTCTGCTCAATCCACCCATAATAACACACATGTAATACACTCTGCTCAATCCACCCATAATAACAACACACATGTAATACACTCTGCTCAATCCACCCATAATAACAACACACATGTAATACTCTCTGCTCAATCCACCCATAATAACAACACACATGTAATACACTCTCTGCTCAATCCACCCATAATAGCAACACACATGTAATACTCTCTGCTCAATCCACCAATAACAACACACACATGTAATACTCTCTGCTCAATCCACCCATAATAACAACACACACATGTAATACTCTCTGCTCAATCCACCCATAATAACAACACACATGTAATACACTCTCTGCTCAATCCACCCATAATAACAACACACATGTAATACACTCTCTGCTCAATCCACCCATAATAACAACACACATGTAATACACTCTCTGCTCAATCCACCCATAATAACAACACACATGTAATACACTCTGCTCCCTCCACCCATAAGTAACACACATGTAATACACTCTGCTCCCTCCACCCATAATAACACACATGTAATACACTCTCTGCTCAATCCACCCATAATAGCAACACACATGTAATACACTCTCTGCTCAATCCACCCATAATAGCAACACACATGTAATACACTCTCTGCTCAATCCACCCATAATAGCAACACACATGTAATACACTCTCTGCTAGATACAATGACACAATGTCACTTTCTATAATATTAGGGGGCTGTATGAATAACTGTTTACACCAGTGCAGGTGTTCTGGTTCATTCTGAAATTTCAACCAAAAACCTAACTTTGTGGGAGTAGTGTGTCTGCGTTATCTTCAGCATTTACTTAAAAGGAACCGGTCATCTGTTTCATAGTGTCGGAACCACCCATTTAAAAGTATAAACACACTGTAAAACATTGCCAGACATGAGGAAAAATGCATTGGCCCAAGTTGAAAAGTCTGGTTGGTGGGTTTCCAACCCAGCTCAGCTTAACTGACGGGTCTCTCCCTACACGAAAATAGGACGAGACCAATCCGTTAAGCTGAGCTGATTGGGGGGAAGTGACTCTTCTGTTTGGGCTGGTGCACTTCTCCTGTTCCTGGTTCTGTTTGAAATGGTGATATTGAAGTTACTGCAATGATCAAGCCTGTGGCTATTCCGTGCTGTCCAAACCAGTTGATGGGTTCCCTTTAATACTGCTGACGTCGATGGTGAGGCACTATGAGCTTAACTACCTACTTAAATGACCAGTGCCCTGGCCGAGTGTTTTTTTTTTTTTTTTTTTTTTTAAGGAGTAGGATGTTGGGTACTTCAGCTACTTCCAGCACATTGCCATCACTTATAGTTCAATTTATGTGTAATATAATTTTTGAAGTAATCCAGGATTTAAAAAATTATTACAAGGTCAGTACTCAGCTTCAATCTGTATTGCACACATGCTGTAATTTTCGAACAAAAGTTGATTGTAGCGGAATGTGTATTGTGAATGAGGAATCTGTATAGAGCAATCTAAACAAGGCAATAATAGTTCCACACAACAATATTGGTCAGTATTCATTTCTGAGCAGTTGTAACAGCTAATTCAGCCTGAGGAATGGCTATCAATCCCCATGATCACAAATTTGACCATTCATCTTTTGTAACGTTTGTATTTTAGAATTTGATCCGTTGATGGATCATCCTTGCCTTTTTGCATTAGGAATTTAAAGGGGTTGTCCATGTACGATAAAAATAACACTAGCAACTCCTGGAGCCAAACTTTAAAAGGTTTTTGTTTTTTCACACCTTCCTCTGGTACCTGGTTCTAGCGCCACAACTTCTGTCGACATGCAGTCACTTCCAAATGGGGACGTCAGCGTTGCAACCACATGCCACAAATTTACATCACTGTTCAGAAGTGAACATCTCAGAACTGTGACTATATGTATAGGCATGTGACCACTGCAGCAGTAATATCACTGTTCGGCAGTGACTGCATGTCAACCGAATCCGTCAAGAGTCGCGCCGCTGGAACCAAGGAGTCTAAGGTATGTTTTTGCTGGGGGTTTTTTCCCCTCGCTTTTTATTTTAGCGGGGTCCCAAGAGCTGCTGGTATTATTTTTATAGGAGGTGGACAACTCCTTTTTAAGGAATGTGTCATCAGGAAATGACCTATTTTTTTTAATTCCTGTGTTTATGTTAAAAAAAAATTCTTAATGTTTTATTTTCCATATCCCTATCAATATTTAAAAAAAACTCTTGAAAATCCAGTTATCAATTGGTCAGCTAGGCCTAATAGTCTTACACTCCCTGTTATGTAGAGAAAGCTTTTCTGCAGTCTCTTCATTATCACCATAGACAGGATTGCACTGAAAGGTGACACCAATGTGTATAGAGAACACAGGATCCACCATTCACAATAGGCAATAGTCACCGCTCCCCCTCTCCTCCTCCCTACACAGTGATTTCTTCCCAGGTCATAGAGCATGCCTATGTAAGTAATTGGGGCGGAGTCAGCCTTAAAGGGCTTGTCTCACTACATTGATTCATCTTATCTCAGTCCTGTTTTCTTGGTTTCACTTTGAATTCAAGGGTGTGTTTACTGGCTTCTACTTGGCTGCAGAAGAAGCCAGGTCTGTAGCTATAGTGACCACCGCTGGCAGCCAATCATGAGAGATCAAACAGGTCTGTAGCTATAGCGATCTGAGGAGTTGATGCAGCCCATACAAGAGGGGATATCTTGGAATAGGTAGGGTACTGTTAATGGACATATATTGCAAAGTGACTTGTTTTTGCAAGATCTTTAACATAAAAAGCAATCTTTGTAGTGAGACAACCCCTTTAAGGCTCCTATGTGCATGAAGCTGCTGTAAAGTCTCTCTAAATTCTGTTAAAAGCAGCGCAGGCAAGATGGCTCCTTCCATAATAATATACAGACGACACAATTAAAAAGCTACAATCAGAAAATGAAAACAGTTAAGATATCAGTATCTGGTTTTAATTGGTAGTAACAAAAAACAAACAAAAAAAAAAAAAAGGCGATTGGATTCCCTTTAAATTAGCATAGTATGTGGAAATTGTGGTTCTTAGTGGTGATTAACCTGTCATAAAGTAATGTTACCTCCATGTGCTTGTTGTCTTACAGGCAAGTTCGGCCGTGCCGTTGATGAAAACCTATGCAAAGTCTGCATGGATTCCCCCATCGACTGCGTACTTCTAGAATGTGGTCACATGGTGACCTGCACACAGTGCGGCAAGCGTATGAGCGAATGCCCGATCTGCCGACAATACGTAGTGAGGGCTGTCCATGTCTTCAGATCCTGATGAGCACATGGTTATGTTAGAACCTAGCATACATCGTAGCAATCAATACTGGATGAAACAGGAGATAATGAAGCAGCAACTGAAGTGAAATCCTCGTTTTACAATGTCGTCGTTTTGTTTTTTTTTCACCCCCCTGTGTATCAGTATGTGGCACATATACCTGGGACTTCTCCGTCTAGCTTATGGTACACGTTAAATATGCAACTAAGGTTTTGAACATGATTAAATAGTTAGTGCCTTGACGTTATTGCCTTAGCCATTTTGCTCTTGGCGGAGTTTTCTTACACAACCTGTGTAGCTTTTATTTCTAAAATTCTTTTTGATTGACCAAAGTTGGATCTGAATGCTCTTGAGTGGAGACTGGCACATTTGTGATAGTGTTTGGACGCACAAAGTTACCAAAGCGGAATGTTTCTTTGCACCTATTTAGAATTTGGCTCGGATGGACTTTCCGTTTTAATTATGGAAGTAATCGCTGATACAAGTCTAATTCTCTTTTAATTACTTATTTTTACCTTGTATTTGAACTGCAAGATGCAATTTGCCCTTCATGCGAAGGGTTCTCCTTTTTTTTTTTTCTCTCGTAATTATGCAGCCAAGAGTACAGACCACTTGTGGTGCTTTATGATATCATTTTCAGATACTTCAAGAACATTCTCAGCGGTAACACCTTCCATAATGTGCACTCGACAGCTGATGAATCGTTACCTTCCTGTCTGATGCTGCTTTATGTGTATTGTTAAAGACTTTGCTAAGCACAAACCTAGGAAAAAATATTTTTAAATAGATCTGATATTTTAATATTCTGTTAAAACTGATGATTTTGTGAATAGAATTTAGGATTGTACACTGATTTGCAAATGCAGTAATGTGCCTTTTTACATAACCCAACCCTGTAAACCTATTGTATGATAATGATCAGCCTTGGGTATTTACCTCCATTGCAACAGGGATGTAAACCAGACGACGTTCATCTTACAGAGAAACTATGAAGTTTGGCCCTAAGAATGGGACCTGGTTAAGTAAGGGCGACAGAAGACACTGTAAAATGGGAGGACTGCATTATAAAAAAATATATACATTTCTTAATATAAATCAAATAAGTCTTATGTTGTAAAAGCTCATATTGAGTGTAAGATTACAATAGGTATAGTTAATAAATCTATATTGGCAGGGCACTGCCCGATATTGCCTTTTTGTGATCATTGATTTCCAGTTCAACCATCCAACTATTCTTTCCTGCTCACCACATTTAGGGTATGTTCACACGGCGTACTGGGGCGCATACTGTACGTGCCCCAATACGCCATGTGTTATGGAAGCACGTGCTGATCAATGCGTACTTCCAAGGACAGAGGGGGCCGGCCCCATTATTATAATTATTACTATTATCATTATCAGGGGCGCGTAAGCGCCACAAAAGTGAGCTGTCCCTTCTCTCCCCTGGTGTACAATACGATCATATTGTACACCAGGGGAGACAACGTGTAATTGCAGTGCGCATTTAGGCTGTATTAAAGCGCAAATAGGCGGCAAAATGTGCCCCAAAATTAGGCCGTGTGAACACACCCTTACATACATGAATGGTCTCCAACCACAGAGTCAGGCTGCTTTGGGATGTGTAGGGGGCAAACAATGGTCAGTGGCCTGTGGTATTGTCTTATGTATGACAGCCATTAGGTAGGATAATAGATGTAGCTAAACAGTCTTAAGTCAGTCTACCTATATGGACATGGATGTCAGAGCTCACTCAGCCAGTGACTTTGATGTTTTTGGCTGCTACCTATGATACTCATTAAAAGGGCTATACCATACAACTGGACTGAGTGCTGTGCCTCTCATTAATTAAGCTTTATCACATTAATGGTTTCATATTTGCACTCCAGGCTGAGGGGTATTTTTACATTGAAGCGTTCCGCTTTGTTTTTTAAAATAAAGTTATGTGATTGTCAAGAATTCGTAATCTTTTTTTTTTTTTTTTTTTTTTCCCCCCAAAAAAATAACATCATGCATTTTCCGTCATGAAATTGTATTTCTATCATTTTGTTTCTTACTGAGGGCATTTGAAATGTACTTTTCATTGGAAGTATTATATGAGAGACTCCCCATTAAACCGTAGATGGCAGGTTTGTATAAATGAATGTAGATGGGAAATGTAAAACCTAAAAAGCATTTTTAATAACTAAAGCTGCTAAAATATTCCTTTAAAGTGTTCCTCCAACTATAAAACAACATTCCATAAACCAACAATACAAAAATAGGAAACTGTATAATACATTTTATTAGAACAAATGCTTGTCCTCCTCCCCTGTCTGTTCATTAAAAAATCACTAACAAAATCCATCTTGCAGATACAAGGTTCAGGATTCACTGAGAAACTTAGGCTACAGCTGCCCATAGAATCCTGGGGAGAGGAGAGGGGGAAGAAGTAAAAGTAAGGGGCCGTTTACACGGCACAGGACAAACAGCGGTTGGTTTATCTGACCGGTATTTGTACTGTTTTCGGGCCGTGCACACGGCTGCCGGGGAACGGCTTTTCTCCGCCATTAGCGGAGAAAAGCCCTCCCCCTTCACATAGATATGTTCATCTTCCGCCCGAAAACTGTTCAGAAGAATGAACATGTTCTATGTTTTTCGGACGGCCGGGCGGAAAATCTGTGCAGTGGGGGCTGCTGCATGGATTTTCCATTGAGGTTCATGTAAAAGTTTGTCAGCCGGTTTGCAGCTGGTTTTCAAAACCGAGAATCGGCTGAAAACAGTGCTGTGGGACAAGGCCTAAGGGTATGTTCATGTTTTTGAAGTGTATTTGTAAGCCAAAACCAGTAATGAAACCTACTGAGAGAAAAAGTATAATGGAAACATTGTACCTCCTCTGACTTTTGAAACCACTCCGGCTTTTTACTCCCAAATACTGATGCAAAATATGCATTAAAAAACACTGTGTGAACTCGGCCTTAAAGACTTCTACACACAGGTAGCTGCATGGAGGACGTTAGACAGCAGTAAGGAGCAGTATAAGTGAGAGTCCAGAACTGAAGAGAGATTAAATGCTTACTATACACACAATCTCTGGGTCTCTTGGCTTCTCCTCACCTCTCCATAAACTTCTATTTGCAGCTTTTACTGTATAGGTTTGTAGTAGGTTACAGGCTACAATCCTTTTTTCACCCTTCTGAATAACAGATTTTACTCTGCTCCTAGTTCTAGACTTTTCTTGTGAGCTGTGTGTGTCCAGAATGCTGTTGCCTTCATTGGTTTTCATGTATCAGCACAGCTTTATACCTGACCTACCTTACATCTTATACAGAACAAGATGAACCTTTTGCTCTTATGTACAGACATGCTGACATGGCGCTGAGGGTGCGATTGCCACCTGCTCTATTTGTGGCAGGATCTCTGCTCTCTGTCAATACACAGCCTGTGTGTGATCTATACCCATATTGTGACAGACTCCTGTGGGCCTTCCTGTTAGCCCGTCCATGTGTTTGATCCTGCATTCATAGCCCCTTTCCACAACTTCCCTGTTCTATTTGTTTGCCAACTGACACAATGTATTTGAGAGGACAATGATAAAAAATGCTAGATAAAAAAATAAATATGGTAAATGAAAAAAGATATTATGATATTGGAACTTTTAGTCTGCTACAACACACTATATAGACAAAGCAGTAGGAAAGTTTTAAACAAGATTAGTCGTGTGTTTTTTTGTTTTTTTAAAGATTTATTATAGTAATAAGAAAAAATGCTTGCAAGGTAGCGCTACTCATTAATAATGTTCCTAAATTGCTGTGAGACCAGGATCCAAGCTCTGTTTTATAAAGCTCAGAAATGTAGCTTTTCTTAAACGATATTAGAATGGCCATAGGTGAATGTGTATTTACAGGACAATGTACTTGTTAGGCCCAAATCCACATTACGTTTCTTGTCCCCTTACGTTACATTCATTGGGATACTGCGGTTGGGTCTTAATGGGGCTACAGCTATAAGATGAACGTAGTCTGATTTGGACTACATTTGTCCTATTACTCAAGCATATATGGTTTGATTGTCAGACACAATAATATGGTAGACCATGCTTTTGTGCCCAATGCATACATCATAAATGTTTGGTCCTATAGATCTATATGGTCCTGCTATAGTTTCTGTAGGGATAAATCTTTCATGGTACCTTAATGGATACCATGAACAGGAACGAGAAATGTGAACTGAGCCTTCCCTTAAAGAGAAAAAAAAACAAAAACAAACAATACCTCCAACCAAGGCATACTGAGCCTCAATAAAAGTGTAAAGACCTGTTCTATTTCCTTCTGTACATTTTGGGCTTCAAGTTCTGTATTGTCCTGAAATAGAAAGTAGCCTCAACGGGGCTATCCTGTCCTTGTGGGGGTTCAAATTATCTTAAAAATAACAAAAGGTGCACCGAGAAAACACATCACAACATGCCTTGCTGCTATGAAAATGCTTTCTGATTTTATTCACAAAATGGTGGTTTTTTTTTTATACCCTTTTGCAAATGGTGGTCTATGGACCACTCCTCACAGCTTCAGGAATGTCTGAACACAGGGTGTAACTTCTGACTAGGCGCCATCTTGGATTACACGACGATCTATACAAACTACTACAGGCAGCCATTTTGTTTAACACATTAATGACAAAAGGTATACATACAGCTTTTACATGCTGTACTATATAAGTATGTGCCTATTATGTATATATAATATGTATATGTATATGTGAGGTATATACTGACTAATACATTAAAATAGAGACACAAAGGATCACACATATATAACCTTTGTTCCCATCCACAACAGTCCCCCCTTGAGACTTTGTTCTCATTTTTATCTCTCCCTATCCTCTTTCCCTATTCTTGTCTTTTGCGGAAGTACCTCGCCCCGACAAGGGCGGCCCCGTAGTCCCTGATCCGCCCCTAGCTCACCCTACACTTCTATGGTCTAATTCTTTGAGACGTGCGGTTGCAGAGGGGAGTAGATGACTTTCCGGAGCACTTCTGACGTCAATGGTCTCTCATGGAATAGTGTCTTAATGTCCACATCATCATAGGTGTCAGGCTTTGGACAGCTGAAGGGTGCGGTAGTGTCACTGTCATCATAGAGGCCAGGTCGTGGACAACTGTTCATCATAATGGGAGTAGTCTGGTCCACAGCTTTCACAAATAGTTTCCTCAAACAAGGGAGAACACAACAGACAATTAGAGCAAGAATTAGCAACACAATCAATGTAGCAATACCTATCTGGGCAAGTATTCCCTGCCAACCCTTAAACCATGAAGTGTCCCACTGCTCCCAGGGGTGATCTATGCCTGAGTTAATTCTTCTGAGAGATCATCGAGCTTTGTAATGGCCACAGTGACCTTCCCATTCGGTCCTGTGTTATCTGGGATAAAAGTACAGCAGGTGTAATTGCCTGGGTAGACAGTGATTATCAGTAGCAGAGATTCAAACCCCGTGGCCACTTGGTCCCTTGCCTTAAACTCATCAGGGACCCCCCTTGGGCCTCCTATAGCATCAATATACACATGGGGGTTGAAGCTGCCCTTTGTGGAGGCTTCTCTTCTCCTCCTGGGTCTGATTGTGTCACTATCTTCTGAACCCTCACTCACTATATGGACTCCCAGGACATATATGCCTCCATCAGTCTGCTGAGGGTCTTCAATAGCTAGCATTAGCGGCATGCTTTCTCCTGGTATTCCCTATTCTCGACAGGTTACAGTCTTTGTTAACCTCATCCTAGTGAGCAGGGGTTTCCTCTGTTTATCTTTCCTATTTAAGGCAGTCTCTGGTCTATACCCCCAGTCATTCCCTGTGTTCCAACCCACAGCACCCCAGTAATAGCAAGAGGGTCCCCAGTACTCCTCCATCACACACCAATATATGCATGGGTTCTGACCAAGAGTTAAAGCAACATAACTACTTAACATCAGTAAACGCAGCATCTGCCTCATCTCCGGGGGCTGGAGCGATCTTGCAGTGTGAAGCATGGAACCAGTTGGGCTTTCCTGCCACCTTGACAGATGTGGTCGTGGTCAGCAGGACTTGGTACGGCCCCTCAAACCTCGGCTCTAGGGTTTTACACACACAAACTTCTTCACGTAGACCCAGTCTCCAGGCTGTAGCTTATGAGCAGCAACGTCTAAGTCTGGAATGGAAAACTCTAGAATGCATTAGCAACAACTCTTTAACCACTGCAGTCACATAAGAGGTCATAGCATCGTTTTGTAGCTACAACTGCTGAGGGAAATATGCACCTAGCCTTGGGGGCACTGCCTAACAGGATCTCATAGGGAAAGAGAGAGCTAACTATCCCCGGGGCGTGTGCCTGACTCTAACCAAGCTATGGGCAGACTGTCTGGTCAGGGCATGACTGTTTCTCTTGCCACTTTTTGCGTCCGTGCTTTCAGAGTCCCGTTCCTTGTGCCCATTGCACTACAGCTGGGTATAGCGCCCGTGGCAAGCAGGGTCGCCTCCCTACTCCATATAGCCCGTCTTCTTCGTTCTTCTTGGCTCCCTTCTTTTTCCAGCTTTCCTTTTCTTCCAGTGGAGCTTGTTCTTGCATCTTGGCCAGCAGTCTCCTTGCAGGTTGGGTGTAAGTTTCCTCCTACACCACTGACAGCTGACTTGCTTCCCCTTTCTCACCTCCTGCGGCCTGTGTGGCTGCTTGGTCAGCCAAGTGGTTTCGTCTTCTGTATCCAGCTTCCCATGTGCCTTGGTTTTCAGTATAGCCACTGTCCGTGGCAGCAGCAGTGCATCCATCAGGACCCGAATGGCTTGTCCATGTTTCACTGGGGTTCCCGCAGCCGTGAGAAACTTGTGCCTTCCAAATAGGTCCAAAGTCATGGGCGACTCCGAAAGCGTATCTTGAGTCCGTACATATGTTGGCCATTTTGCCCTCTGCCAAACGTCATGCTGCCGTCTTCTTGGGCTGACTTATGCAATGGCAGACTTCTGGCTTCCAACACTGCTTGTGATGTGCTCACGGCATATCCCGTGTGATATCGTCCTGCACGGTCTGCAAATCTGGATCCATCCACAAAAAGAACCATATCCGGGTTCAAATGAAAAAATCTCCATCTTCATGACTTCAAAGCAATCATGGCTTTCTTCATGTACACCGGATTCTTCCGATTCCTCTTCATCCTCATTCCCCCCTTGAGAAAGGGAAAGTAAGGTGGCTGGATGAAGAACACAACAGCGCAGCAGAGTGACGTTATCCGGCAGGAGGAGAGAACACTGAAGCCTGAGACGCTGTGCTGATGAGAGATGTTGCGGTTAAGAATGGCGGAGATGTCACATGGAGCCAGAAGGATGAGGGAGCGTCCGACTACAATATCCGCTGTTTTGTCCAGCAGCACTTGGGCTGCAGCTACAGCTTGTAAACTGGAAGGTCCTCCCCTTGCAGCTGGGTCCAGTCTTGCAGAGTAGTCTCCAACTGGTCTGTTTCGGCCTCCATGGGCCTGTGCTAGAACTCCCAGGGCATGTCCTTCCCTTTCCGATACAAAGAGCTTGAAGGTCTTCTGGTAGTCCGGGATGCCTAGTGCAGGGGCACTGGCAATAGCTTTCTTCAGCTTCTGGAAGGACTCCAGGCATCTTCATCAAGGTGGAAGGGAGTTGTCTTCACTGCCTCATACCAGAATTTGCACGAGAGTGGATATCCCTGTCCTATGGATGCTGGGCTTCAGGAATAGGACAGACATCAGGAGCAGGGTCCGAGTATCTAGCTTGTGGTGTTCTCCTCCTCTTCTTGTTTTGCGGGGAGCCAGTGTCCTGCTCTGTTGCAGTTCAAGCAAGTAAGCGGTGGTCTCGGCTTGTAGGCTCCAGGGTCCTCATATGTGTCGGCCACCATCACAGGAGCAGACCTTGATCCCACATGTCCCGCAGGCACATTGCTCTCGATGCCTTGTGTAACTAGAAGCACCACATCAGTTGGTAGAGTCTTGTACTCAGGCCGAACCATCTTCATCTGCTTCTTGATGGGTCCAGCAGGCCATCCACAAAGGCACTGGTCAGCATCCGAGCATGTGGCTTCTCAAAGGAAGAAAATCCTAAATCAGAGAACATCTGAGTTATCCGTGCATGATATTTCTCCACTGTTTCCCCTTTATCCTGAGTGAAGTCTGTCAGTGTCAATGCCTGATCTGAAAGTCTGTCCCCAGCCCATTGTTTCAGCTGTTCACAACATTACACTCTGGAGGCAGCAGTGACCTCATCCATATCTGACGGCTTGATGAGGGATTTGGCCACAATGGGCCCGTCTGAATCCCCTGCTTTAACCTCTGACAAGGACCATAAATCTTTGTAAGTGCTGTGTAGTTCTTGCTTATCTGCGCTATCTTCCTGTAATAGGGCATAGGTTGTTTCTCAGGGTCCAGTAATTTCACTTGTTAAGACAGACACTTGACTCGGTGGGAATGTAACATAATATGTTCGGGCCTTCGCACCCCTCCCCCTTGCAGTGAGGCCGGTGAGATAAGGGGGTCTGCCGTAGTCAATTCCTGAGCCCTCTCCACTGGTCAGCTGACTGCTCCTCCAGTGTCTTTCCCGGGGTGTGCTATGCAGTGGGCCAGCTGGTGTGCCCCCTGCAGCAGCAAGCCGAATATTTGCTCTGGCTTGTCGTATGAGCTCAGCTGCTCGTTCTTCCTCCTCCCTTGTCATCCTCATGCTGTTAGAGCCTGCTCCCACTGTATCTTCTCCTCCCAGTACCATGAGGTTCTCCACTGTAGGGCTGGCTGGGCCTGGTCGCCATATATCCCCAGTATCTGCTTCCATAATTAGACATACAGTGCTATGTTCCACCATCTTGATCCAGGAAATAGAAGTGGTAACCCCAGAAGGGGCGGGCATTAACCCAGAAGGAAGAGGATGTGACATCCTGATGGGAGCAGTAGGCGGGGCTGGAGTAGGAAGTGACATGGAAGGGGCGGGCAGTGGCACTAAAGGTTCAGGTAGTCTGGGTGTACTGGGCAGGGCTGGAGCAGTAGGTGTGGTTACAGGGGGCAGGGTGACGTGTCACAGGTGGGCTGTTTCTGGGGCGTGTTTCCCTATTGTTGCAGCAGTTTTGTCTACACCCCTGACTTTGCTCTCCACCCCCAAGACAAGTCCCTCCGCCATTACAGGGTGTCGGCACAGTATTCACACTTTCCTTTGTTTCAGAAACTTCTCCTGGGGGATGATACACATAGGCAGCTGCACCCCCAGGGCCCCACCCTTCTTTATGAATCCATCTAATTACACTGTACCAGGATTCAGCCATCAACAAACATTCCAAAATCCTTCAATCTACCTTCTTTCTGTATCAACCCTCAGACATTTCCATTCTCTTATCACAAATACTTTCTGAGGTCATAAATCACACTTCAGCTACTTGCAAATTCTTCAGACTACTTCACTTACTTCCTATCAACAATGAGACTCTTATCTAACATTCTTACACTCTAAAACCAGCAGATGGCGCTGTGCACTAAACTCACAACTCACATACCAAAACTTCTTTGTTTCTACAATCACATGTTTACACTTCTCAGGACACACACACACACGACAAAACTCGACAGACTCGTATCGAACGTGATAGGAACCGATTTCATGCAGCTGTGCTCAGCTTTTCCTCTTTACCAAGGAAAAGCTTGAATTCATGATTCCACCATCAAAAGAAGTCTCAATTTTCACAAGATGCTTTTTTTTACCCAAGCCAGCTGAACAGTCTCCTACTCGCGAGGAGACAGAATTCCCGTGTTATCTTCCCAGCGGGAGATTCTCATAAATCACTGAGCGCCTCTAGGGCTTTCGGCTCCGGTGATTCCTCAGCTGACTTAACACCTTGCTTTCCCAGCTTTGCTTTCAATCAGTTTCAAAAACATTCAATACACATAAACAGAAAATACCCCACAAGGAGTTAATGTGACAGGTCATAGGTTCAATAGACATGGGCGATCGTTACCTGTCAGCGTGATCTAACAATTAACCAAATGAAACATAGTACAGCTCCCACTAGACAAACAATCTGCTCGGACAAGCAAAGTATGAAACTTTACTTACCCGGACAGATATTCAGAAGAGCGATGGCGCCTTTATCTCTCATCTGCGTCCGCCAGTAGAAGCTTCACCAGTTCAGTTTTCGGTTAATAAATCAGATCTAAGCCCATGCCCCACGTTGGGCGCCATCTGAAATAGAAAGTAGCCTCAAAGGGGCTATCCTGTCCTTGTGGGGGTTCAAATTATCTTAAAAATAACAAAAGGTGCACCGAGAAAACACATCACAACATGCCTTGCTGCTATGAAAGTGCTTTCTGATTTTATTCACAAAATGGTGGTTTTTTATACCCTTTTGCAAATGAGTAGATAAGAAGGCATCACATGTACCTGGCTGTGAGGGTCTATTGGCACGTCCTTATCTATGGACCACTCCTCACAGCTTCAGGAATGTCTGAACACAGGGTGTAACTTCTGACTAGGCGCCATCTTGGATTACACGACAATCTATACAAACTACTACAGACGGCCATTTTGTTTAACACATTAATGACAAAAGGTATACATACAGCTTTTACATGCTGTACTATATAAGTATCTGCCTATTATGTATATATAATATGTATATGTATATGTGAGGTATATACTGACTAATACATTAAAATAGAGACACAAAGGATCACACATATATAACCTTTGTTCCCATCCACAACAGTCCTATTTAGAGGATATTTACCAAAGCTAATACTTATAAACATCGCTTTCAAGTGCACTTTACACAAAGGCTATATGCCAATTGTTTGATAATGAAGCAATGTTTTCTAGCATCTCTTCTAAATCGGATAATGAGAGGGAATGGATTAAAGTTAATGGCTGCCTGTTTATCAGCATGTTTTATGTGCAAATTTCAGTGCTTTATAGTGATTGGAGCTCCATGTCAGAAAAACAAACTCTAAGTCCCTGAAACAGATTTGAAAGATAACCTGCTGGCCTCCTGGAGCAGCCATTAGAAAGTGCTTTCTGCATATTATCCTATTGCCTTCAGTATGATGTAAGTAGCAGCTGCAGGGAGCTAGCATGTTCTCCTATGTATCTAATTCGTCAACGGGAACATGGACTTTTTTTATATCCGAAAAACACAGCTCAGTCCATGGGGGAGCTCCAAATTCCATGCATAGACATACTGGGGTAGATGTGGACACTGGATTATAAAACCTATATGAAATTGTTAGATATCCCATTTCAATACCCTGTTTCTTTAAAGGGGTTTTGCCAAGAAGCCATTTCCTCACCTAACAAGCTGAACTGTCCTCTTGAGCCTTGAAAAAAGGGGCATTGTGTTCCTGTGTTTAAAAAAAACAAGTGCCTCCTCCATGATGTCATCGCACCACCTCCCTTGCACGCTCCTGAGGCTGATATTCAGTCTCTGTAGTTGAGCAAACATTGTTTGGCTAAACCACAGAGGTTAACTATATTGTGCACAAGCTCTACAGGTTTTGTTTTCTCCCTGTTATCTGCTCATTAGAGAAGATAAGATCCAAGCAGGCAGCGTTCTCGAACTGCTGCAGGGGGGGAGGGCTGAGCACGGAGCATCTGCATGTTTACTCAGATAATTACATTACAACCAGCAGATTCGCTAAACAGCAGATACAGGATTTGTTCTCTTTGCTCTCCCCCCTCTCTTCAAAGCTTGTTCATGTGCCCTACCATCAGATAAGAAGTGCAAACAACACAAGCTTGGCCAGATCATCTGCTAGTCATAGTTAATGTATACAGTCAGGAATCTAAGGGCATCTAAGCCAGACTGCAGCTCTCACAGGCTTCACTTTTTTTAATTACATATATTTAGAAAAAGTGATTACCCATTTTGGAGGATCCCACGTCAACATTAGATCGTGGAAAAAACCCTTTAAGATGCAATTAGGTATCCTTTCCTACTGAAACAGCCTCCACTCATCTAGGAAAGCTTTCACCAAGTCTGTGGGACTGGTTACCCATTCAGAAAGGTACTAGTGTTGGGCTCCTAATACAAGTTTCACTTCATCTTAAAGGTGTTTAATAGGGTTGAAGCCAGGTCTTTGAGGCTACTCAAGTTTTTCAATACCAACCATGTAAAATAATGGGCCTGATTTATCAAAACTGTCTAGCAGTAAGAATGACTTGGTTGCCCATGGCAACCAATCAAAGTTCAGCTTTTATTTTTGAAACAGCTGTGGAGAAATGAAAGCTAAGCTCTGATTTGTTGCTATAGGCAACTGTCTTACTGTTAGACAGTTTTGATAAATCAGGCCCATTGTCTTTTTATGGCGCTTGCTTTGTAGAGAGGGGACATAATCATGCTGGAATTAAAGGGTATTTCCCCCAGACCTTCACCAAAGTGGAAGAAGCATACAATTGTCTAAAATGAATTTATTGAAATATTAATGTTACCCTTCGATAGAAAGAAGGGAAATATCCCAAACCTTGGAAAAACAGGCCCAACTCATTATCCGTTCTCCACCAAATCTTCCAGTAAACACGATATGGGCAGTAGTTATTAAAAAAACAGGTTTGTGGTGTACAAAAGCTGCATTTTTTTTTGCATGTACTGCATTTTTTAAGGTGGTCCTACCCATTGCAGGTTTTTTTTTCCTTAACCAAAGCCAGGATTGGACATTAAGGGAACGGGAAATATAAAAAGAGATCGATAGGACTGATACATCTCACTGCAGGAACCACTTCTGGCCTTGGTAATTTTCAAAGGAAGGCATTTGTGAAACCATTCTCTCCCTCCCTGATATATTTACTAAAACAAACCCACATCCAGCTATGCATGTTGACATGTGGGAACTCAAAATGACCCTCACTCTTCCATATTATCGTCATATTGATTTTATTTTTCTATCAAAATAGCTGCCACCGAGCTTGTTTCGTTTGTAGGAGGAGCTCCACCTATAACCTATGGCACTGGATGGGAGGAAATTCAAGAAACAAAAAGCAATTCTCTGTTTTCTTTTTGGTGTGTGCCATGTGTATAACATTATCTTTATTCTACATCAGTATAAATACAGTGATACCAACCCTGTAGAGTCTTTTCATTTTTTTTTACTGCACAATAAAAACATACTTACAGGGAGAACTCAGTCATTAAAGGGGTTGTCTCACTACAAGGATTGCTTTTCATGTTAAAGATCTTACAAAAACAAGTCACTTTGCAATATGTGTCCATTAACATTGTCCTGACTATTCCTAGATATCCCCTGTTGTATGGGCTGCATCAGCTCCTAAGGTCGCTATAGCTACAGACCTGTTTGATATCTCCTGATAGGCTGCCAGCACTGGCTGCTATAGCTACAGACCTGGCTTCTATTGCAGCCTAGTAGAAGCCAGTAAACACGCCCCTAAATTAAAAAATGAAACCAAGAAAACAGGACTGAGGTCAGATGAAGCAATGTAATGAGACAACCCCTTTAAGGCCCAAACAGGCCTGGATGTTAAAGGGGTTGTCTTACTACATTGATTCATGTTACCACAGTCCTGTTTTCTTGGTTTCACTTTGAATTCAGGGGCGTGTTTACTGGCTTCTCCTAGGCTGCAGTAGAAGCTGGGTCTGTAGCTATAGCGACCACAGGAGCTGATGCAGCCCATACAAGAGGTGATACCTCCGAATAGGTAGGATACGGTTAATGGACACATATTGCAAAGTGACTTGTTTTTGCAAGATCTTTAACATGAAAAGCAATTCTTATAGTGAGACAACCCCTTTAAGGGGGGCTTTTCCCATCAGACATGTATGGCATATTCTGTCTAAATACCATAAATGGCAGAGAAGTGCTTATCCCATCTCTGGAACTCGCACCTATCGGACTACTGAAGCATATTCAGTCATTAAACCATAAATATCTGACAACCGTCCCCTTTAAAGGGCTGACAATATGGAGTAAGCACCCGCTAGTGGAGGCTCCAGGGAGATAGCATGCCATGTTTTAACCCCTTAAGGACCAGGCGTTTTTTTTTGGTTACACGTTAGTTTTTCCCTCCTCTCCTTCTGAAAGCCATAACTTTATTTTTCCACCTACATAGACACATGAAGGCTTTTATTTTGCAGGACAAGATGTACTTTCTAATGGTGTTATTCACTATATTATAGAATATACTGGGAAACCGCAAAAAAATTCCAAGTGGGACAAATTGTGAAAAAAAAAATGTATTTTCGCCATGTTTGCGGAGGTTTTGCTTTTACGGCGTTCAATCTTCGGTAAATGTGTTATCTGTATTCTTCAGGTTGTTTCGCATCCGCCAATACCAAACATGTAGGGTTTCCGTTATGTTTTGGTACCGTAAAAAAAATCCAAACATTTTCTATTTTTGAAATTTGCGCCACGGCGCCATTTTGTGCGACCAATAACTTTTTTGTACTAACACCTACGGACTGCAGTGAGGGTGCATATTTTTGCAGGCTGAAGTGTACTTTTTATCGCTAGCAGTTTGGAATGCATGCGACTTTTTTGATCATTTTTATTCCATTTTTTGAGTGACGTAAAATGACCAAAAAACGCAATTTTGGCGTTTGGAATTTTTTTTCTTCTACGGTGTTCAGCGTACGGGATAAATGATGTTATATTTTTATAGATTGGACTTTTTCGGACGCAGCGATACCAAATATGTGTAACTTTTTTATTATTTTAATGATTTTATTTGTAAAATGGGGAAAGGGGGGGTGATTTGAACTTTTAATACTTTTTTTTTTGTACTTTAAAACTTTATTTTTTTTTTTTACTGTAACATTGAGGCCACCTGTGGTACTTGACCACTAGGTGGCGCGATTGTTAATACAACCTAATGGATTGCATAGGCCGAAAATGAGCACAATTGTGCTCTATGGAAAACCCGTGCAGCAGTCCCCACCTCACGGGTTTTCCGCCGGAGGTTTTGCCGGCGGCAATACATTTAACATTTTAATTCTTCCGTCCGGTTTCCGGACGGAATATGAACAATTCAATGGGAGGGGGGGGGGCTGTTCTCCGCTCATCGCGGAGAAAAGCCGTCCCCCCCGCGGCCATGGGGACGGGCGCAAAACAGGACAAATACTGGCCGGTATTTGTCCACTGCCGTGGGGATGCGCCCTTAGTGTAATGGGGTTTAAAACAGCAGGTGGATGGGAGTGCCTCAATAAGGTTCAGGTAGGTCGGTACAGGTAGCTGGAGCCATGCTGAGTGCAGCACATCCGCCAACTGCTGGAGGGTGTGTGGGGGAGGATTTCCTATGACTGGGAAATTAGTGGGGCAGGTTAGTACTTGGAAATCTTAATCATGCTCTTCAAATCAATGTCGGGCGTTTTTAGCAATGTGATATGTCACATTGTCTTTATAGGTAAAAGCATCAGCATGTACAGATAAACGAGATCCACAAGGATGGAGTCATAGCAAAATCGAATGAGTGCCTTCCACATGGATGACTGACCAAGAGAATGCCATGTAAGCATTTCTCACCTGAATGCTGGCACCAGCTTATGTTGTTCCAGTAATGGTTACAGGCAGTTAGTTCTCTGATGTTTCTCACCACCGTCATCCATTTAGGGAAGTAGAAAACATGACTTACTGGAGAATGTAAGATGTGGAGGTCCAATACAGCCATGAAAATTGAAGCTTTTTCTGTAGATGTGACCCTCTTACATCAATTGCACATGGTACTCTGCAGTTTAGGCCATGTTCACACGGCTTAATTGGACAAGGTTTTGGACAAGGTTTTCAGAGCGTTTCCTCGCCCAAAACGCTCCCAGTTCATTTAATTGATCCTATGTAAAACCTTGTTGTAGTTCACACACGACGAGGTTTTTACACGCTTCTTTTGAAACGATGAAAATGTGTCAAGTCAATTCTTAAAGCGTGTTTAGACGCGGTTTTTGTCCTGGCTATTAATTTGTATGGGTGAAAACCTTGTCGAAAACCTCATCCAAATTCTCGGCGAGAAACGCTTTGAAAAACCTCTTCTAAAGAAGCGTGTTTCAGGCGATGTTTTGATGTGGTTTTGGGCGAGGAAACGCTCCGAAAACCTCATCCAAATAAGCCGTGTAAACATGCCCTTACAATGTCAGTTACTCACAATGGTGCCAGTTGTCCACTTACGATACACTTTCACCACTTCGGTTCCAGAACTACCAATTATCAGGGCTTTTTGGAATTTTGATAAATTGCCCCTTTTCCACATTACAGCAAAGAGGGATGTGTACAGACAACTTATCACATATATTATATACCCATGACTTCCTTCATGAGCTACGCTCTGCCAACTCGGAAAGTAAAAAGCCATATTTTTAAAGGAATTCAAGTGTAAATTCTTGTCCCTATGGGGGAATGGAGGAGGAAGGAGAAAAAAAAAAAACAACCATTTTCCTAACAGCAGCAAGACAAACATAACTAAGTAGCTTTCAATGTATTATATAAGTGAGGAAGTAATGCAACTCAAACAGAAAGTCAGTGGTTTCACTATCTGATGACACTGTCTTGCGAGGTTTCTACACAGCTAGTTACAGCTTTCTTTCCAAGCAAAACAATAAGGTCCCAGCAGTCAGCAGCTAGATGTATGGTTTTATGCAAAAACATTTAGAATAATTTGAGTTTTCTTCATTTAAATCTTTGTTCCGAAGTCCAATGGGCCCTCCGACTCTGGTTTAAAGCTACATCCATCCCTATAGGGAAGCATGTCAGTCATTGAGTAAGACCAGTGAAGCAAAGAATAAAACATGGTTTTCAAACCATATATTACGAAGTTTAACATTTTCCAACTTCTCTTCCTAGATTTCTCTATACAGGGGGCCCATAAAAAAAAAAAAAACAATATTAATTACTCGCTGACCGCCTAATAGAATATAAGGGTATGTTCACACAACGGATTTGAATGCAGATTCAGCGCTGAATCTGCCTCAGAATCAGCGTCCAATCCACCGCTATTCCAACTTCCATTATAGCCTATGGAAAAATCAGCAGTGGTTCACACGTTGCTAATTCTCAGCTCTTTTCTACTTCGTCCATTTTAGGGCATATGAGGCAGAAAATCTGCCTTGGAAATTCAGCATCCTCTACTCGTTTGAAATTTGTGCTTACAAATGTGGAATTTCCAAAGGAGGGGACGACGCTGACCTTTTCAGCACCAAATTCCAACATCTGAACATACCTTAAGGGTATGTTCACACAGCGTTTTTTGAACATGTTTTCTTTTTTTTTTTTTTTAACAATATTTTATTAAGAAGAAAGCATGTTAAACATTTACAAGTTAACAACGCATACTTTGTCATGACAGGTTTTTCCTATATCAGTTACATTATCACACGCAAATATCATACAGAATCTTCTCCATTTTTCTATAAAAAATTCAAACCCCCTCTGAACAGTCCATAAAAGTCCAACCTGTTAGGGAATCAGAAGTGGTTAAATCTATTCTTATATAACATTGTAATGATCCTTTTCCCCCTCTCCCCCACCGCCCCCCAACTTTGTCCCCGAACATAAACAACAATATAGGAAAAGTATTGTCTTACGTTGATTTCGTTATGCCACAATATCCCCCATCTTGCTGTCCCATTGCAGAATGTAAATAATCCCCCAAAGGGATGGAAAACCCCCAAACCCAAACGATCCCATCGACAATGTACCCATCCCCAAATCTCCAATTTTCCCCAAACGAGCCCCCATTTTTTCCCTATAGAAGAAATCCGAAGTGGGGAAAGGGACCCTCACCTTCTGCCCTTTTCCTTCATTTTAAAAAATTTTTTAAACAATGTAGCTTTTCCCTTTTTCCCGGAAAAATTTTTTTTTTTTCTGTTAAGTTACTTTTAAAGCATTTTTTGCCCAATCCAATCTATCATAAAAGATCGCTTATTAGCACCCTGTTCTTTCCCTTTTTTGGGTAACACTTTTTTTTATCCAATGTCTCAAGATGCACTTCCCCCTACAAATAGTCCCCGGTATGAAACCCCTTTATTTTTATAAAGATGGGCCCCACCCCTTCTGTCCTCCGGATCTAGTATAAGGGGAAAAAAAACACTCTTTAGGTTCCCTAGGCCCTCTATTTTTCCCCAACCCTCTTTAATGCAATACTACCTCCTCCCAAAAATTTTTTTTAACTTGGGACAATCCATATCCCAAAGCAAAAAAATCTCTTTTTGCATTTTTTCCCTTTTTGGACACTCCCCAGATTTTCCTGCGGGCATTTTTTTAAGCGGAAGATCAAACGCGTGGGTGGCCTTGTGTCCCAAGAGGGAAATAAATTTCTTCCCCAAATTTTCATTTATAATTTTTCCCGTTTCTGACTTTTCCCAAACCCCCTTACTTTTTTCTTGGCATCCGGGCCGCAAAAACTCTCTTTCCCAGGAGCAAAAAGCAGGATTCCTTAATCGGGCAAAAAATTTTAACCCCCCCCAATTTTTTATGTATTGTAGACGGGGAAATTTCCCAATTTTTTCCTGTTGCCCAATCGGGTCAACAAAATTCCCCCCCCCCCCGGGCGTTTTTTCCGCTGCTAAATTCTTTTTGTATGCCTTGCAAAAGGCCCAAAATTTGGGCCAAAATTGGAAAATTTTGCCCCTCTCTCAAGCCAAACCTTTCCCCCCACCTCCGGCCAAGTAAAAAATCTATTGCTTCCTTAAATGAATTAAGTCTCCTATTGCCTAAATTTTTTGCTTTTCCATTCTTCAAAAACTTTTTTTTCCCCCCTCCCCGGAAAAGGGAAAGGAAATTCCCAAAGGGGGGATATTTTCCCAAATAAAATTGGGGTGTGTACATTTTCCCTTTCCAATCCCCTCCATGGGGCTATTGTACCCTAAGTACCCCCCTTTCCGCTTAACTTGGGGGGGAAGGTCTCAAATTTCGTTTGTGTGAAAGGCTCCCAAAGATTCTGGGGGCTAGCCAATTGCCTCCTACTTGAAAAACCGAGAAGTGATTTTTTCCGGGGATCCAATTTTTTCACTGGCGAAATCAAGCTCCCTAAATTATAAAAGGCCTGATATTAGCATTTTTAAATTTCCCCCCTCTCCCTTGGGGAAAGACATAGCTTTTATAGGCGATTCGGGCCCTTTTTAAAAATTTCCAAAAGGGAAGGTTTATAAAGGCTGACTGAGTCTATTGATGTCCTTATGTTTCAAAATACGGAAAATTTTTGCAGGGATATAGCAAGCGCGCAAAACTTATCATCTTCAGTAACTGGCCCAAACCCAACAGAGATAAGGGAAAAAAGTGTCCTCCCCTCTTCAAAATTCTCCTATTATTTTGCCCTATCAGAGGGTTATAGTTGAGATGAAACAAGAGGAGCTCTCCTTACCTATCCTTTTCCCCCAAAATTTTTTAAAGAAGGACGAGACCCCCTTTGAACTTTTTTCCCGGGGCTGGTCCCCCCCCCCCTAGGGTTTTCCCCAAAAAAGAGCAATTTGCCCACTTAGTTTACATTAATTTTGAAACCCCACCAGGGCCCAAACCCTGCTCAAAGGAATTCTAAAAACCTTTCCCAAGTTTCCTTGGGGTTTTTCATAAAAACATCATATAATTTTGCGAAGCAACATATTTTAATTTCCCCCCCTACCCCCCCTTTAAACCCCTTTCAAAGAGCTTTGAGGATATAAAAAATGTCTGATTATTTTGGCTAAAGGGGCAAAGTTAAATAACAAGGGGGGAGAGAGGACCCCGGGCCTTTTCCCCCTTTTAAAGCACCCAAAGGGAAATCAGAGGGGAAAAGCCCGAGAAAATTCACTCTCTTTTTGGGGGCATTAAACCCGCCTCAGAAAAGGGAAACCTTTGAATTCTCCTTTGATGTTCTTTTTTGCCATCCCCCGATAAAGCCATGACCATTTAACATTGTAAAAAATTTTTTTTGGGCGCCCCACCCGCAAAAAGTGCTGGACTTTGGGTTGGTATCTTCTCGTCCCGCCAACAAATCCAGGACCGCTACCCAACTTGTCTAATTTCCGGCCCCCCCGACCCCCCCTTAAAAAAACCCATTTTGACGGGAACCAAATTTAATTTGGGCAGTATTTGCCCCGTTTTTTTTTGCCTTTAAATTTTTGGCGAAGATTTTTATATCAAACTTTAATTAATGAATTGGCCCGGTTAGGGAACCCGGAAAAACTGGTTCCCTCCCCTCTTTATGAAACACCTGATGTGGGCCCCTTTTTTGGGACAAAGGGCCTCCCCTTTTTTTTTGGCCAAAATTAAATTTCCCCAAAATTTCCCTTTGTTTCCGGAAACGCCCCCAAACCTTTTGGGGCCCATTAATTTAAAACCCCCCCCCCGAATTCCATCCGGCCCTGGTGCTTTATTACTAGGGATCCCCTTTTATTGTGGTTAGCAATTCCTCCATCATTTTTGGGCATTGAGACATCCTAAATTTTTCCCCCCGACAAATACGGGTAATTGCAGCTTTTTTAAAAAAACAAATCCAGACCCTTTAAACCAAAAACCTGATTTTCCCCTCCCTGAAACAATTTTGTCATAAAATTCCAAACACAGTGTTTTATTTTTTTGGGATCTGCCCTGTTTTTTTCCCCCGGGTGATCTTTAAACCCCATGGATTAACTTTGTTTTAAAACGTTTTCCCCCTCTAGCCTTTTTTTGGGCTAGCAGTTTTCCCGGGTTTTAAAATTTCCCAAAATTTTTAAAAAAGGGAAACTTTTTTGTTGATCATAAAAATTTTTGGGTCAAATTTTTTTCTTCCACCCCTCAAACTCTGTTTTTTCCCCTTGTACCCATTTTTTTTTATCCTCTTCCCCGGGACCCGGAAAGTCTTGTAACTACCCCAAAGAAGGTGTGCCCAGGGTTTTAAAAGGGGGTCCCTCGCCTGTTTTTTTGATGTGAGCTGTGTATGCCATTTATCTTCCCCCCCCAAGGAAGCCTTGGCCGTGTCCCAAAAAAAAAAAAGGGGGTTTACCCCTAAGCCTTTCATTTGCCTCCCCAAACTCCCCTTCCCCAACCCCCCAAAACTAAAAGCACCCTCCCCCTTTTCAAGAAGAAGTCCGGCATTTTTTTCAAAGAAATCATTGCCCCGGGAAAAATTGGGTCCTGGATTGTCAGTGTAATTGGGGAAAATGGTCAGAAAATTACTACGCCCTAGAAAAAATGAGTCTACCCACTTACCCACAGATTTTTTATTCAGAAAAAAATATAAATTTCCCCCCCGACCGGGCATCTGCGGGTTGGAGTAAAAAGTGTAATCTTCCCTTCGGGGTTTCCATGTCTCCATATGTCCTCCCCTAATCAGCAATCACTTGTGGGGAACCCTATTTTCCCCCCTTTCCCCCATTCCCTGAATCTTCCCCCAATTTGCCCTTCTTCCCCATCCTCCTTGTCTTCCCTTACCCCTTTGAAGTCCCCCCGGGTAAATATTATTTGGGGGCCTCTCTATCTTGTAGCCCCTGCCCGCTTCCAATGTCTGAAAAAACCCTTTTTTTTGCTTATTTGGCGCATATACATTGTACACAACAATTCCCCTTGGGGGGGAGTCTAAAATTTATCTTGGGGATAAACTAAACCCCTTACAATATTTTTTGGTTGAAATACAAGGGAAAATTGTGAATTTTCTTTTTTTAATAAAACATTACCCCTCCTTTTTTAGCAACCGCTAAAAACCCCACTTTCACTAACCCACATTTTCTGCATTTCCCGGCCAAATCTTCGGGGGCCCTTCCCAAAGTTTTCTCCCCGCAGCAATATCAAATCTCCTTTAATTTTTTTAAAAGACCAAAAACCCTCCTTCGCTTTTGTGGGGAAAATTTTGCCCCTTTTAAAATTCCAAAAAATTACTTTTATAATTTCTCTTTTGGGGTTGCCCTTTAAAATGAACCCTAAATTTAATGTACCCTATTCCCCCCCCTATTTCCCCTTTTCCTTTTGGGGTCCCCATCTCCCCCCTCTTTTTCCCCAAAAAGAAACAAAGGTAGGGAAATATTTTTACTTTTTCCCAATTCAAAAAACAGTCCCCCCCCCCATGAAAAACCCAACCCAACCCCGGGAAACCCGAACAAACCCAAAATTTGGAAATTTCCCCTTTTTTCCGCATTGGAACTTCACTTTTCCCCTTTTCCTGTATAAAGACCCCAAAAGGGGCTTTTTCCCTCCCCCTTCGACCCACCAAAATTTTCCCCCTCAAAACCGCCCCCAACCCTAAAGTTTCCCCTAAAGCAAGCTTGGGATAAGCTTTAACCCCCAAAAACCCCAAAAGGCAACTCCCCCCCCAAAAACCCCACAGCCCCCTTGCCAGAAAAAGTTGCTTCCCCCCCAATAAAAAACATGAAAAGTTTATTTCTTCCAAAAAAACCCCCCCAAACCCTTTATTCAAAGGGGAAGACCCTCTGTCCCCCTGGGAAATTAAAAATTTTCAAAGGGGTGAAGCGGGGGCCCAAAATTCCCCTTCCCCCCAAGTTACGGGAAGGAAGGATCTTTCCGGAAAACCCCCTCTTAAGGGAAGATCTTGTTCTGGGGCCCAAAACCCCCCGGGGGGCCCTTATTTTCCCCTGCCGGGTACGGGCCAAACCCCTCTTGTTTGAAATGTCCTTTTTGTGGAGACGGGCAGTTTGGGGCGACCCTCTTTTGATACCGAGCAAAAGGTCCCGATCCGGGGAAAATTTTCCCGATGGGGGGGGGGGGGGGGGGGGGGGGGGGGGGGGGGGGGGGGGGGGGGGGGGGGGGGGGGGGGGGGGGGGGGGGGTGGGGCGTTTTTTTCGCTTCAAACCCGGGGGAATAGAACGATAGAAATTTTGGCCCCTTACTGTAAAAATCAAAAAAATAGCCGGGGAAAAGAAGGCCCAAACAAACTTCAATAAGAGGGGCCGGACCGACCCCCCCAAAATTCCCCCCTCCTTTTGCGCACCCTCCCCCATGAATGTTTTACCCTTTTCAAAACAAGAAAAAACTTCAGAACACCCAAAAATTCTGGGAAACCCCCGAGCATTTACCCGGGGCCTTGCAACGCTTGAAGGCTCTGAGTATGGGTATTTGTCTGTGAAATCCAGGGAAATTTTGGGTATTTCTTGTCTTGGCCCTTTCCCCGGTTGGGCCCCCGGGGAAGCGGGCCCCTCTCAAACCCCTTTCCCCTACGGTCCTGGCCCCGTCTATGTGCCCTCCCACCTTGCAAGGGTGCGGATCTGCAGCACTTTAGGTTAAAATCATTCTCGCAAATGGATAGGCCCGTTTTTTTTTGTGTTATAGAACCCCACAGGCCCAAAAATCCTAGATTTTTTCTTCTTGACCTGTTCTCCCAAAATCCTCCCCCCTTTTTTCCATAGTTCTTGGTTTTTTTTTTTTCCTCTATTAAAATCCTTGATCTTAGAATGGTGTAAAATTTGTGTCATCTTCTAAAAACCCGGAAATCTCTCCCCCACCTCGGGCCCATTCTCCCTTTTCCCGCACTTTAAGATCCGCTTGGGGTTGTAGTAGTGAAGAGGAGACCCCGGGGTCGGCCATAAAGCTTGAATGGCTGGTAAAAGCATTGAGCCCCCTTCCCCCAGCCATTTCTTAAAAGTCAATCAAATCCCATCTTTGTTCTCCCCTTTAGTTTTATAGGGATTCCCTCCCTTTAGATTGGTACAGGGCAAGTGGGAAATGGGGATGGTGGGGGGCCGGTGATTTTGGGGGGAGAACACACAGGGTTTTTGGAAACTTGTTTTTCCCCCCTTTAGTTCTGTAAAATTTTTTACTTTATTAGCTTTCCCCATAGCTTTGGGAAATAACGCTCCATCAAAGGGTTCAATAGCTCAGAAAGACCTTGCCAGCCCCTCTCCTATATTTCCGGAAAACATTGTAAATTTTTGTTCCCTCCCCCACAGCTTTACAAAGGGGGTTTTTTGGTAATTTCCACTTAGCCACAAATTTTGGGGCTATGAGGGAAGCTATGGAGGTGGGTGGACTTCTGTGCCCCTTTTACAAAACTTCGTGTGAGCCAAACCCGTCCTCCGGGGAGATTCAATAGTTTTTTGGAAGGAGGTTTTCAGGCCTCAAAAACAAAAGCAGAATTGGGAAACGTAGGGGCTTTATTATCCCCTTTTTTTATAGATCGGCAGGGCTCCTTCACCTTACCAACACAGTCCCTTTTTTCTCCCCCCTCCCGCTGGGGTCACTGTGGATAGTAAAGGGGCCCGCTTAAACCCCCTTTTTCCCCCACATTTCCAAAGATTTTTGACTCCCCTTCCCCCCGGGGGGTGAGCTCTGTACGGGAAATTCATGGGGGCAACCAAAAACGGGGTGTTTCAGAATGGGGCCGGGCCCCTCCTTCTTGGCGCCAAATTTCCCCCCCTAAACGCTTCCCTCGCTGCGGCTTTCCCCTCCCCGCACCTCGCCCCCCCCGCCGGGTCCCGTTCCCATCGCCGATGCCACCTCCCCCTACCTCCTGCTTTCAAAGGCCCGGGACTGCTCCGGGGGCTATAACTTCCCCCCACCCCCCCTCCGTTGGTTTAGTAGCCCTGCCCGCGCTTCTCTCCCCCTTTTCCGCGTCACCGTCCTCCTCCGGGGACGGGGACTTGTGTGCCGGCAAACTCCCCCCCCCACTTGCTGGGGGCCCCGGCAGTTAAAAACACTTCTCGCCCGGGTTTTTGGGGCCCTTTTTTTTTTAGCAGATTCCGAGTCGGGAGAGAAAGGGGCTCCTTTCCGCGCCCCACCCGTCGGCGCCGGAACCGGGAAAACCCCCGAACATGTTTTTCTATCCAAAAAAGTATTCATAGTGCGGGAAAAAAGCATCCAACCAAAGTGTGGGGCGTGTTTTGGATTCCTTTTGGGTGCAGTAGGGAAAAGGGACCCTGTAGTTTTAAAAAAAGGCGGCTGCTGCATCTTTCCCGATCAAGAAAATTTAGTCTTATTCTTTTAACGAAACCGAAACATCAGAAAGATGCTGAAAACATGAAAAATCTAAACCCCCCGATTTTTTTTTTTTACAGGGAAACTAATTAAATCACACAACTCTGTTAGATGCGGTTTGGGCCCTTTTTTGGGTACAAAAAAAAGGGATCCAGACATGAATTTTTAAAAAAACCCAAAACAAACCACATTGTGAACTACACTTCCCATTAGGGAAAAGGGGGCGAACGTCCACACCCCTTTGTGATATCATTTTTGCTAAGTAGAGGGCAAAAAGGGAAAAAAAAAACCCTTACAAGCCGTTCTTTCGGTGCTCTCCCTAAGGCCCAGGCTTCCCTCCTAGCTCCTCATGCCCCCACACACCCACCAGTACTTCTCTACTCTGCACTGAACGGGACAAAAATCCCGAAACAGCGTTTCTCAGATGAGATACTGCTTGGGCAAAATCCTTTTTGCTTTCTCAAAATCTGGGCCCCAAAGCAAATTGGGATTTTTTTTACATTCAACGGGGAGGGCCTGTGGGCCTTCTCGCCCCTTTCCCATAATGCCTTTAAATTCAGATGCAACAGAGGGCGAAAAGGGCAAAACAAACTCAAAACCCGTTGTTTGGTCTCTCCTTAAGGAAGGCTTCCCTTTCCAATTTTTGTGAGACATATAAAAAAGAAAGCCCTAACCGGGGCAGAAAAGCTGTTAAAAACACTTTCTGTTAGGAAAGAGCTTTTTTGGGGTCAGGCCCCCGTACTTTATACAAATGACCCAAAAAAAAAAAAAAAAAAGGCAATAATGGAGCCATCCTTATTTGCTGCCCACAAGGAGCCACTCAACCCGGGGACAAAAAAGGGGTATAAAACTTAGTAAGCAATATACTGTAGAGGCTGTACTAGAGCTCCAATCACCACGTGCACTTAACTAATAAAGGTTTTAGGGTGCTTTCCCACGGTGCAGTTTTAACTGCGCTCTAATTAAACTGCCTTTGTTACCAGCAAGCTTCTTTCACTTATCTAAACTGTTTGGAAAGTGAAATCAATTGGGGTTTTTGTAACCCCATGACTTCAGACCATAATTAGTACTTCTAAACATCTTTCTGAAACAATTAAACAACGAAAGAAGTTTGCGGGAAAAATAAGGTTAAAAACTGCGCTGGATGAAAGCACCCCAAGGCATATTTTTAAATCATCAGGGGGATCGCCAAATTTAATCACATATCTGCAGATCACAGGGGTGTGACCAAACGGAAGTCCTGGTTTAAAGATAAAAAGGGTGTTTCCTGGAACCTTGTACATTGAAAATATTGTATTCGAAGGTCATGATAACTCGAGGGACCGCTACATGTGTGATATCTAAGACAAAATAACACCCCTTTCATCGATACTTACCCCTTTTGTCCCATCACCTGATGCTGGCAGAGGAGACTGCATGTTCAATGGGACATTTCTTTTAAGAACACAGCTAAAATAACTGTTGCTCAAAACTCCAGATGACATATTTACACAGACTCGTTATGTAAGCATTGAACTTTTAAAATCAAAAATTCCATAGAAATTTTATTGTACCCAAAAGGGCCCAGCACTGTTATTTTTGTTTTATAGTGAAGAAAAAACATCGAAAATCATTACCTTTTAAAACATCCCAAATTTTAAAAACACTCATTACACCCCCATCACTCTTGGTTTACCGGGACAGCTATAAAATGGGACAAAAAAACGGATTCACTCCATTCCATTTAAAAAACTCTTTCTGGTGGGCCCCCTCAGTTTGGGAACCACTTTGCAGTAGCATTGTGACAGAATGCAGTAACATTAAAAGTTCATTCAGCTTCTTTTCCTTGTTGTCAGATTATTTCCATACACATAATTATGTAAAAGCAGTAGTGTTCCTCACACATCTATTTACATTGAAAAATAAACTCAAAAGTTTTTTAAATTTTTGAAATTGGATAAAAAGCATTCAGTGGAAAAAAATCCAATCATAGACTGTAAACAATGCGGGGAAAGGACCAAGGTTCTTTTCCCCAAAACATTATTTGGGAATTGAGGGCAGTACCTGAGGGGTAGGGGAGGAGAGACTGAAGGGCTGAAATCAGATCCAAGCATCCTTAGTAACTGTAGTCATGAATGTGTGAGGAAACCTTCATTGCTAGAATAGACACCACGGTCAGCTAATGCCTTTAAATCTTGGGAAAGATGATTTTAGGATTCTACTGTAAAAACATTCGAAACATCAGTTTGGACAAGCCTAAAAAGAGTTGTGTAAGCTCATTTATTAACATGGTGCCACAAGTCTACGACGTCGTATGCATTCCCATATCCAGCGTGGTGTAACGTGCTTGGCATCTTCAGCACACTCAGAAGCATCACCCATGACATGGGTAGCAGAAGGGATATCAAATTCTGGGACCCAAACACCACAAAGGCGACCAAAGAACGCCGCACTTTCCCAAATTTTCCCCAGTGAAGAAGGAAGATAAAACTTTCCCCCGCCCCTAAAAAAACAGAAAGTCTAAAAACTCATTTTTTTGTTACCCGAAGGAAAACCCGGAGAATGCCATAAAATAAATTTGCAAACTGAACAGCAGTGCTTAGATTTTGATTTATCCCAATTTCCCAAGAAAATTTTAAATCCATGCAACCTAACAAATAAAAAGGCCGGCAGACTGATCTGAAGGGGAGAATTGTATTTAGTAAAACCCAAGTTCTTCCTTCCTTAGAACCTCCTGCATGACCATGTTTCACAAGACTGGGGTATACAGTAATGACAAAAAACTTAATTTTTAAAAGTGAAAAAGTCCACATTTTGGACCCTTGCTTTTTTTTTAAGGTTTTTCCCTTTTTGCCGTAAAAAAAAAAAAGCGCCAAAAAGTTACAAAAAAACCCCACACAAAAAACAAAACGCTCTCTCTCCAGCCAATGGATACAAGTTTGTGGGCATTTGAAACTTTACATTCTTCATATATGCCCATAACAAAGTGTGGCTGAGTGCACAAATGAGACGGGGTGACCACTAGTATTCGGCTCAGTTTTCAATATTTGTTCTTTTCATGAAATTGTGTTGGCACCCATTTGCTATATAGAAAAATTACGTAGCCAGTTACTGAGGTTATTAGTAGAGAAGAAAAACCAGGAACCTGGACAGGAAGTTAAAGGGATTGTCGGTTTTTGAAAAAAAGAAGTTTTAAACCTTTCCCAAAGACCCCAATTTTTGAAGTCTAACTTGTGTCATTTTTTAAGTGGAATTTCACTTTATTTTTTCGTACACATTGAAGACATGATAAGGAAGGCGCGTCGAAGTGAATAGTAAGTCCATTTTTATGTATAATGCCCTTATGTTGAAAGTGTTTTTGTGATTCATAAAAGGGTGTAAATTTATTGCACCCCGCCTATTGTTAGATGCTTTTGGAACTTTGGGACATTTGTAAGCACCAAAAATGTAAAAGGGTATAAAGGCTGGAAATAAGAATCATAGAATCAATTTATGAAAAAACTATGGACTGATCTTGCTTGGAGGACCCCAGGCCCGGAATACCTGGGGCTGGGTTTCGCCGAAATTGGGAAAAAAGGGTGAGAGCAGCAAAAAACTTTCAAATTTTATGAGTAAAAAGTAAAATGTTTGAAATATGAACATAACAGTGGGTTTTTTTAATTCAAATTTTTTAAGATTCAATGAATTTTAAAAACATTTTTATAGGAATATATTTTGGAGATAAATTTTTATATGATCACATTTTTCATTACATTTTAAAATAATTTAAAATTTTATATATGGGAAAATTTTCAATAAAAATTTCTTTTTATTACGCACTGGGGTAATTTAGAAATATTGGACAATTTTTTTCCCCTAAAAGCAAATCACTCCACTTCGACTCCTCATTCAGGCCGACCACATTTAAAAAAGGCGCCCCGTCGGAGCAGTAATGTGCCTATTTTTCCGAACCACATTCTATATTGTCTAAAATGTGTGGTGGACACCCTCCAGAACAAAACCCCTTGTAGGGGCATTCGAAAGTGTCGAGTTTTTTCGAACAATGCGCCAACAAAATTTGGCCATTAGACATCACCGGCCAGTTGGTGCATTTACGCCAAAAAAAGGGGAAAAAACCCTTTTTCATACATGTCGCCTATTGGCTTTAATTAGTAAAAATTTTTGGGGTCCCAAAAATCCTTATTTTTTTAAAAAGTCAAAATATAGTAAAATTTTAAAAATTCCATAAAACAACAGCTCAAAAATTTCTACTGCAAAAAAGGTAGTTATCCCACCAAAAAGTTTATATAAGCATCTCCATTGCACTTAATTGACATTTAATCACTTAACACCTAAATTTACCCCGGGAAAATGCAACAAATAAAGATTCCCCCAAAATCCCCCAGTTTCAGAATACCAAATTTTGGGCCCTATCACTATTCTCACCTACAACCTCAAAAAAGCCCCCAAACTTGGGGTTTTTCCCAAAAAAAAAAATATTCTCTAGGCGCCATTTCAGGTTTTTGCAGCACCCTAAAGGGGCTAAAAAATTCAATTGACAAAAAGGTTTTTTGGAAAAAAAAATTACACCCCCCCTTCTGGATGGGCAAATTTTTTTTTCCCATAAAACTTTAAAAAGCCTTTTTTTTATTGGTACGACTGGCATTTATATAAGTTTTTGATCGCTTTTTATTCCATTTTATATGCTGCAGGATGAACGAAAAATTGCGATTTCCTGACTTTTTTTTTTTTTAAACGTTGTTCACCGTGCAGGTTAAATAAATTATAGGGTGGGTAATTACACAGCAATACCAAATATGCGTACTATAATTTTTTTAAAAAAAAAACTTTTTGGGGCCGATTGGCATCTGGAAAGGGGAAAAGGGCAGTATACGCGTTTTTATTTTGTGTTTTACTTATCCCATAGGGGGTTTGATCAGTGACCTTTAACTCACTGTTACAATTGAGAGCAGTACACACCGGTACTGCTCTCCATGACAAGTCAGTCAGTCACTATGCACAGCCAGGCAGTGACATCAGGGCACCCAAAGGATTTTTAGGGGTTCAGGCGCAGAGAAGCCATTGGAGACCCTGCGGAGCTCCCTCCCTCTGTCTTTCCCTTAGCTGCCGCAATCGCTTGTGGCACTAAGGGTTATTTTGCCCAAGCCGACAAGCTTTGGGATGGGCAATGCAGCATGGGGCCACTGTTTAAAAACATCTGAGAGGGGGGAATTCACAAACCCCGTTTTTTGCAAAAACTAAAATGTTGTAGGTTTCTGCACAACAATTGCCACTTTTGGGTGGGGTTTTCCCGGAAGAACAGGACTTTTCCCCCAGCTGATAAGTTTTTTTTTTAGAACATTAATGCCAGATATTGGTATAAAATTGTAACAATTTTAAATTGTGGTGAGCACACCGTAAAAGCAGCATCAAATTTATAGAGGCATGCACCTCTAAATACAGTTGTCATATCTTATGCCAGTGTTTTAAAGTGATACATGAAATAAAATTTCCCCGCAAGAACTGAAAGTTTTTATATTTTGCTACAACACTATGCAATCACCGAAAACTTGGATAACTGCTCACCTTCTTACTCTCAGACGTGACAGGAGACTCCGTTTTCCTCTTCTGTGGCTTTGGTTGGTTTTCCTTTTTCGTCATCTTTGGAGGCTTACCACCTTAAACACAAACAAATATAGTCTTGCAATGTTCCACCTTTACGCCCAACCACTGCATAAAACAAAACTACAGTCCTATTTAAAATCAGTCTTACTGTCACTTCTTTTGTCTTTCCCAGGTGACTTCGAGGTTGATGTTTTAGGACTCTTCAGTGAGCCACTTGGTGTTGGTGGTCTTGAACTTCCCTCATTTTCACGACTACTGGTCTCAGATGAGCCTTCTTCATCTTGAGAAGATGTGGCAGTAACAATGAAATCAGATTTCTCTTTAGAGACTCGGAAAAGCTCCTAGAAAATAAAAGGTATGAATTATTATGATGTAACACAAAAGTATATCTAGAAAGTTAGACAAAGAGGTCTATGGGAACAGAAAAAATAAAAAAAATACATTGCGTCTTTCTTTGAAAAACCGCGCCACACCTGTTGGTGGCACTGAAGCTCCGCCACATTCACGTCACTGAAGCCGAGCTGCAAGACCAGCCACCCACGGACAGATGTAACGCAGTTTCTGGACATGCATATTACAGTTCTTACACATGCTGTGCCCATACAGCCAGTTACTGAGACTCTGGCTCCTACAGGACTCCTTGTTTTAACTCCTTGGAGGATATGGTCAACTTTGGAGGCTGGTACTTTTTAAGCATGAGCCCAACAGGCTTTGCCAGAGGGGCTGCCCACCATGGAGCACCAACTGGCACATGTGATGCCACAATTCCTCTGGATGTTGACACCTAAGGGGTTAAATAACCCGAGGCCAACTTTATCGGCTTCTTAACAGCACCTTGATGATCATAGTGGTCAGCAAAAGCCTTAGCATCATGACTTAACAGAACAAATGGCTGCAATCTTCTGAAGTATTGCCATAAAAAGGCAGCCCAGCTAAAATTTTCCCCTGAACAGCTGCCAAAAACACTATACAAGACTGGTTAAGGTCCAGATTGGGCTGGTCCTTAAAGGGTTGACCAGAGAGAAGTAAAAAAAAAAAAAAAAAAAAAAAGTTTTACTGGTTGCCCAAGTCATTATCCATCTTTCAGTGATGGATTGTATGCCAAGTTGTTCTTTTCCGACACTAAGTAGCCTCTCTTTTCTGCAGCCAAGCAGCATTTCCTTCCTTTACGTTGTGCTTCGTCTATCTTCCTCCCTCCCCAATTCAATCCTATTGCTTGTCCCTCCATTTTCTCCCTCATGATGAAAGCTTTTGGAGGAAGGACAAAAAGGGGGTCACAAAGGTGTGTTGCCTGGTTTATCCAGCTTCAGCGTGTTCAAAAGGGGGTGTGAATGTTTTGCTTGAACTGCATATCCTGTGACCCAGCAGGCTTGACATCACCATGCCTTTCCCCACAATGTGTTCACACTAGTCAAACAAAGATCTGTTTATGTAAAGATCTGCGAGTAGCTACAGTGTAGCCGAGTGGTTAGCATTTCTGCCTTCCAGGGGTTCTAGGTTTAAATCCCTGCAGAAACTAAATATGTGGATTTTGTTTTCTCTCAATGTACATACCCGATTGAGGTTTCTTATTTCTTTTAAATTTATTTGCACTGTTTGACCAATTACTAAAGGAGGACAGGGAAAATTTGACAGCACCTGGAGTTAAAACTTTTTGCCAGCAGGATGTTGTGTGATACTAAGCAGGAAAGACTGACAGTACTGTCTGAGAGGAGATTTTATGTCTGAGCATTGCGGTTAAAGGGAGGACTCTTGCCACGGGTTTTCATCCCCTGGAGCGAGCGTACACACGGACACTAAGGTAGCAGCCAATACAAAAGTGGTAAAGAAATTTTTAATAGTGAAATTGTGAAAATGTTTATTCAGGGGTCGTGGCCTGCGTGCATGGTGTAGGCCACTGAACGGAGCCCCCGCAAATCCTGCTATAACTACCCACATCGGGCCCCAACCGACATCACAAAGAAAAGATTTATTTAATTTGCAATGTCAATTTTACTTGATGACAAAACCCCTTTAAAAGTGGTCCTGAAAAAAACAAAAAGCACCACATGGAGTCGGTCACTGTATGTGGAGACACACAGAACTACTGAGCTTCCTTTCAAATAGGATTTAAGAGAGCAAAATCAAGAAGCCTATAGAAAAAATACTGGATGAACATCTTCCTATGGGAGAGGTATTATTTAGAATCGACAATCCCTTAACCTAGCAGGACACTTCCTCCAATGTTCATGGTAAACAAATACTAGGATTAAAACTTGGTACGTGCATCTTGTTCTGAACAAACCTTTAGTTGTTGTAATGTAGTGGCAGACTTCCAGTCCTTGTCATCTCGAAACTTGGTGCAGCGTGGAAAGCGAATAGATATGCCACCAGCTGTGTGCGCCTCTGCCTTGGAAAACTCGGCTCCAGTGATTTCCCAGATTGGAGCTTTCTGCACATAAATAAAGGTTTATAAAATAGCTTGTTCTCAGAATCTTTGCTTGTAGCCTTTGCATAGAAACATTTCTTATGTCCAGAGGTTAATGAAGTCCATATTGGTCATAGAATGATAACCAGCAGATTTTTGGTAAATGTACTGTTACCAGCCCTGCACCCAGAGTTCCTATCACATGAACGGGACAGATTTATAGTATGTCGTACTGCAGTAACAAGGGGCACCCCAGCTACTGGTTGGGGACCATCACTTTACATCTTTGAGGACGGTATCAGATTCTAATACTAAACTGTATCCTTCATTAAAGCATCTTAATTACTATTCTGATACTTTTAAAGTATGTGTGGCATTCCCAAGTTGTTGTCTCATATACATATCACAGAGAGGGTCCCTCTACTAATCCACTGTGTAAGCAGCTTCTATTATGGTGACGTCAATAGGTCCTCATATTACAAGGCCAATCATGTAAATGGCCAACATGTCCCCTGTAGGACGTTTATGGTTAAATGCAGCTTCTCTTGGTAAAACGTGCTGTCGGGCAGAGCTGCCAGCACTCTGACAGGGGTTCTCCTTAATCAGACAACCTCTTTAAAACTGTATACTATATCTATATGGTAGAATTGGTGGACATTACCTCAGGGTCTTGAATAATGAAGTCTGGGTAATAGTTCTTGTTGATCTTCAGCCAGGATGGGATTTTGGTTGGGTCCTACAAATAAAATCTAGGGTAAGATCCCCAAACTATGGAATGTAACAAGACATTTCCTTTTATTCGAAGATCAAGACTATCTAACCTTACTAATCTTCACCATGTCCAGTTCTTTTTGTAAACGTGCAAGTGTGGCATCATCATAGCCACTTGAACACTTGGTTACTGTGCACCACTTACGAGATTCAGGGTCATAGCATCCCATTAGGAATATAGACATTAAGCCACCTGCAGTAAATTAAACACAAAAGCATAAGAAATAGAACACCAGTGAGACTGTTTAAAGGTGAAGGAATAGTTTATACTGTAGTTTCACTCACCATTCGCTCCCTTTCCATAGAATGCTCCTAATACTGCAAGATCAGCAGTATCTGCCATTGCTCCTTCATTCAAATAATCCTTTTTCACTTTTAGCCAATGACGCTTTCCAGGCTCATAGATTGACTGGAAGATGAGAAAATGCAAGTATTAGTATAAGACTACGTTACATGTGCTAGGTGGATGCTCAGCTGCATTTTCTAATTCAAAGTACACTCAAATGTTAGACAAAAAGTAGAAGAAAGAAGAGCAAAGAGAAAAAAAAAAAAAAAAAAAGAAGGAGGAGAGAGAAGAGAGAGAGAGCACAAAGGAAAAGGAGGAGATGCACACCACATATAGTTCCGAAGTATAGTATAATTACACTGCTCAATAAAATAAAGGGAACATTTAAAACACAATGTAACTCCAAGTCAATCATACTTCGGTGAAGTCAACCTGTCCAGTTATGAATCATCACCGATTGTGAATCAATGCCTCCTGCTGTTGTGCAAATGGAACAACAACAGTAGAAAGATGGCAGTCACAAGAAAACCCCCTTTAAAAAAAGGATGGTTCGCAGGTATGACCATAACAATTGTAAATCCTTTTTTTTTGTTTTGGTCACTTTCATTTTGCATTGTGCTCCCCCCAGAGGTACAGGAGATGTCTACAGCCCACAAAGTTGCTCAGAGGCAGCTCTCCAGGTGGCACATCAATGCGGCAGGCAAAAGGGTTTAGTGTTTTGGGTCAACACCATTCAAAGCAAAGCAGATCCAGGAGATGTAAAAGGGGGGCCATAGGGGGACAAAAACCCCAAACACAAGGACTGCCATCTCCTCTTTTGGGAAAGGGAGGAACGGAGGAGCTGCCAGAGCCTGCAAAATGACTCCAGCAACTACTTATCCGGGTCTGCTCAAACGTCAGAACAGACTCCATGACAGGGGAAGGGGGCCAGATGTCCAAAAGTGGGGTTTTTGGGCTCAAAGCCTACAATTTTTGGGGACGAGGGGCATATTCACACGGGTCCCTTTGGCATTTTCACGGAAGAAGCATTTCACACCGATAAAAATGTGACAAGTGGCGAAGTATGCACCGCATTTTGCATGATTGGGGCTTGATACTATTGACGGCCTCCCTGTTCCCAGCCCACATCCAATTAGACATCTGGGATATAATCTCTTTTTCCATCCCCAACTTGAAACCAAAACCCGTCCAGGTTACTGATCTCAATCCAGGCGGGAGGAATCCCACCTCATCGGGACATGCCCAGGCATTGTAGGGGGGTTTTATACAGACATTGGAGGCCACACCACTACTGAGCCTCATTTCCTTGCTTGAGCAATCCACTAAATTTGGTTTTCACGAAATTTTGTTTTCCACTTTGATTTTGAGTATCATCCAAAACCCAACCCTCCCGGGGTATTCAATTTTTTTTCATTGATAATTAATTTTTTAATTTTAAAAAAACCTTTCCCACTAGAAGGGAAAAAGAACTGCCCTGAAATATTTCATTCTTTTTAAATCTAGGAGTGGTATTTTAGGTTAAATTTTTTTTTATGAGCAGTGTATTTTAATTATTAGGACTTTTCAGAAAAGACAATACCTTCAAGTCCTTAAGTACAAGACCTTCTAACCCTTCTCGTATAACTCTTGTTATCATATCAGCAAGATCTGCTGCTTTCTAGGAATAAGAAAGAGTTACAATTTAACCGCCAGGGCTGCATCACAAAAGTGGAAAAACCGCAATGCCTCATTTAACACTTAAACCTGAGAACATGAAAGTTAGGGAAACTCTACCATGTTCTCTCGCATAAACTTTCGTCGTTCAACAAGAGGCCTGTGATCAGAATGATGGCTCATTACAGAGGGATAAATTAAAAATAAAAAGATAATATGCAAACATATGATCAGAATTTTTCACTCACCTGTCCATCAAACTAACACCATTAAAGTATATGCAGTCAAAGACAAAGAGGCAAACATTGGCGTCCTTAAAAGCAGCTTTCTAAACCGCAAATTTAACAAGCAAAAATATAAGTATATACGCCTCACAAATCATAAATGCAATTTATACTGGAAAATGCATCCTTCAATAAAGATAGATGGCTGCCTAGGAGTCTAACATTTAACCACAGGGGGCCCTTTACTTAATGATTCATAAACCCTCTTCACCTTGATAACCCTCCATATCGCAATTTCACTATGCCCGAAGAAAGAACTCTTTACAGTCAAGTCTAGCGATTAATATTAATGCAATTTTAACTTATGAGTCACTCGAACAACCATTGTTAACATGCATTAAGAGACATTGATTTTGTGGGCAAGCCCCATTAAAATGCAGTCCATCAATTCCAATATTACACTAACCTTGAACTCAACAACAGAACATATAAACACATTAGGTGTTTTATGGCCCATTCTGAACCAACATGTACATTTATGGGAAACAGAAGAAAATAAAAGGGCAACATTAACAACCTAACAACCCCCAGTTTCCAAAAAGAAGTGGGCTTGCCAGACGGCAACAAGAGCAGCACTTCAGAATCCAAGATCATACTATTACCACCTGGAAATGCTTTTGGAATATAATCTTTGAAATGAGCAACCTAGCAGCAAAACATCAGGGTCACCAATGAATACAAACCGGAAAACATTCCCAATAAAACCTTACAGAAAAAGCCTAGCGAATTCCTTTATGAGAAAAAACGGGCGGACTGCACTAAATAATAAAGTGTACCATTTTGTCACTTGGATCGTTCCCATCATTTTTTATTTCAGCAACACCCAGGGGACATTTCTTCATGGCATACTCTATAGATTTGCAAGCTTCAGCCTATTGAGGAGCAATGTTAATGCATTTACGGGTTTCCCCAAAGAGAGTTGGTTTAAACATTAAAATTTTCACTAGAAATTACATTTATACCATACAAATATACTCTAAACTAGGCACAACACATTAGAATCGAAAAATGCCAAATTTTTGGGCCAAAAGCACTTGTCACCCAATTAACAATTGCAATAAAAACTTTTTAATAAATTTTAATCTGTAATGTTTATTGCATTTTCCCACATTTATTTGGGAAAGCCCCCAGAAAATTTCTTCTCTCCAAGAAAAAATTTTAGTGGGGAAACCATTATTTCCCCCTTGTTGCTTCATAAATCTTTGAGCCCCATTATTATGTGTATTCCCAGTCTATCCACCAGCTTGGTGCATACTGGTATGTTTAGACAGCAGTGAGTTCCTGGTTCCTGTTAAAGGCTTATATCATGACAGCATCAAATCCCTCCTGGAAGCTCAGGACCCAACCTCCAGCTCCACCTGCCTTGGTTCTCTGCATAACCTCTATGCAATGAGAGCTCCTTAAAGGACACCTGTCACATAGTTTATGCTATCCTCACCAAGGACAGCACAAGCTAGTGACAGACCTGCTGTTTCCAGTGGTGTCTTCCTTATGCTGTAGTTTTTAGAACATTTACTACTCAAATCTGGCAGTTTGCAGCCTGTTATGCCAGAGAGGAGTCCAGTTTATTTGTGCACCCACACTCTACTGCATAAAAAACGCACCATTAGGAAAATCAGCAATGTGCAGCATTAATTGCTGTGCCTTCCTGCACAAAAAACGCGTCATGTGAAAGCACCCTAAAATCGCCAGAGAGGATTTAACAATAAGCAGCAGGTGGGTGTGGGTTACTGATGAGTAGGCAGGGCTAAAACCTGCTCCTGAATAAACTGGACTCTACAGCAGGTCTGCCACTAGCTTATGCTGCCCTTAGGGAGGACAGCATAAACTGACGAGTTCCCTTTAAGATACGACTTCTACCTTGCATAAGGTTGCAGGACAGCAGTGATATACAGTAGTAGGCGAGTCCCCACAATGATCAGCTGTAAAGTTATAAAACTTCCGAGTTAGGGGCCGTTCACACAGCGTTTTTGGGTCCGTGTTGGATCTGAAAACCGCATCCAAAAACGCAGCGATCGGACCCAACACGTTCGTATACAGCAGGATCGCACCATATAGTTTTAATAGGGCACCTGCTACGTCTTTCAAACCAAGAATTGACATGTCAATTCTTGGGACAGATCGGAAAGACACAATGAGACACTCTTCGGCAATCACTCGTGGGAACACTGATATGTTTCAAATTAAAAGCAGTGTAAAAATCACATTGCTATTTATTCAATACGTGTTTTGGTCCGTTTGGGGTCCAACAGACGGATCCAAACACGTACCTAAAAGTGTGCAAAATCTCCAGTGTGTATCGATTAGATGCAGCTTCAGCCTGATCACAACCAATCAGATTGTGAAAGGGTGGAGCTGGATGGGATATAAAAGGATACTCCACAGTGTGAGTTAGGGAACAGGGGTTGCACACCCCCCGATTTGTTACCTTCTTCCGATAAGCTGGGTTCACTCTGTTTTTGTGGTGTATTTTGCAAGCCAAAAACAGGAACGGGCCCAAAACATAGAAGAGGTACAAGCCTTTTCATTGTACCTCTCTCTTTAGGTTTTATTCCTGGTTTTGGCTTACAAGGACTGCTGCAAAACACATTATAAAAAATAGGTATACACAACATACAGGAGCCATATTATTTAATAATAGTGTATGCTGCACGATATAGGCAAAGAATGAAAACGGATTATTTTTAAAGCTCAAAATATAATTGCACAATTTCTGTGGCAGAACAGGAGTTTAAATGCACTGCAGAAGTTCAAAGAGAAGCCAGAAAATATGTTACCAGCATAGGTTGAACAGGTGTCATAAGTGAAGCTTCAACACTAAGCACTTTTTTCATTCCTGGGCCTTGCTGTCTGTTACGCAGAACACGCTCTACAACATCTCCTAAATTACGAGAGGCTTTGAAGGCATCATATGCATTAGGATCAAGAGCATCCAGACTGAAACACAAATGAAAATCTATTAAGTTTCTAAAATATCTTACAAAAAAAAAAAAAAAAAATCCACTATAACTAAAAGCATAAATATTTGATATGAAATCATTTTGTGGCATATTTCCCCAGGAAGGAGTAGGAAGCAAGCGCACAGTGGGTTCCAGGAATAAGGAACAGCCAGCACCTGTCTTCATGTTCACAACTCTGATCCCAGAGATGTCAACACCTCAGCTATACAAAACAGTTTTTCCAATCGCCCCCTCCCTCACAGCACAAATTACGGGTTTAAACTTTCGCCACTCCCAAGTCAGAATGAAAAATATATAAATATAAACACACACACACATATTCTAACTCAGAAGTGGGGATTGAATAATCGCCCCACCCCTGCAGTTATATTGATCAGCTCTGTGGGTCAGCACTATACATGTATAAAATACACCTATAAAACCATCTGAAGGCCCCATTAAATAGGTAGATTTTTAGGACCACCAACAGGTAAGTATCTAGGTCCACCTTCAGGTAGGTAGATAGGTATAGGCCTCCCCCAATAGGCAGGAATTTAGGACCCTAGCAGGTAGTTCTATAGGCTGCCTGTAGGTAGGTGGGTGGGTATATAGGCCCTTTTTAGGTAGGTATGTCAGCCTCCTGTATGTAGGTCCAAATATAGCCCCAGGTAGTAGGAGTATACAGGGCTACTGTAAAATTAAACCCGTCCCCATATTAAATATAATTAATATATATATATATTATATATACACGCACACACCTTGTAGCTGCTCACATAAAATGTCCCCTGTAAGTAAATAGGCATGGTAATAATAATTAAAAAAAAAAGTTATTCACCTCTCTCGGATCCCCTGCAGAGCCACTGCCTTCAGGAGCTCGTGTCTAGCGAGACCCAGTGGAGCTGGGGGTGGCAGGTCCCCAATGCATCACAACCCATGCACTGCTGATCTGTATGTACAGCACTCACTGAGCGCTGTATATAGACAACGCTTGGGAAAGCAGGGGACGGTATGTCCATCGCTCCCTTCTGCATTCCTCCCCGGGGGCGGGGGCAGCAGGGGGAACACCTGCACACCTTTTATAACAGCCGGACTTATAAAGTCAACAGGCGATCAGCGTCATTTAGAGCCCGGGCCACAGGCCGATGCCAGTCCGCGGCCTGATTGTCTAGGGCAGGGGTCCCCAACTATCAGCAGTTATCATTGGGGTAGCCGAGGACATCTTCACATTTCTACAGAGGAAAATATTATTTTGCACACATTAAAGGGGTTGTTCACCACTCCAAGCATGCTGCTGCTATTGTAAGAAGACACCCCCCCCCCCCCCCCCCCCCAAAAAAAAAAAAAAAAAAACACACCCCACACACACGTCCGTACCAAAATTAATCCGGCTCTCTCCCCAAGTCTTTTTTTGACCCCGGGGTCCACTTTGTACTAAAAACCACTGATTGGCTACAGCAGTCATCACAAACCTCCATTAGCCGCATTAAACAACCGATCATCAGATCAGAAGACAACAAAGACTCGGGGAGGGGCCGGCAACGCATTTAAAAAAGAAAGGGGGGAAACAGCAGCAAGTATGGAATGTTTATTTTTATTATTATTCTAATTACAGCAAACTAGTATTTTATTTAAAAAAAAAAAAAAAAAAGCGCAACCGCTTTAAAATTAAAAGGGCAACCATGTAATACTTGGCTCTCAGCTCCTCAAAGCAAGTGTAACTTTTGCAGAAGCTCTCTGCTCCTTCCAGTGGTCATTAGGACAATTGCTGTCCATCAGTACATAATGAAAAATCATATTTTCAAGAAAGTTAAAACATACTAGTGTCTGATATTAACAGACAAATGAATTTAGCCATTGCTTTTTTTTTTATTTTTTTGCAACTGACACAGCACTATGGAAAAATTACTTCTATTCTAGGAAAACCAGAATTCGTAAGAAAACTTTTAGATGTATTATCACTCACACATGTTTGGCTCCTGAGTTCATCTTTAAATCGTGCTTGATGAGACGAATTATGCACTTCAGGTCATTGCTGGTACACCTAGAAGAACAGATTCTCCTTAAGACAAACAACTTAACAAAAAACAGTAAGTTAAATAAGTATTGAACACGTCACCAATTTTCTAAGTAAAATTCTCTCTAAGGCTATGTTCACACGGTGTATTTGCAGGGCGTAATTACGCCCCGCAATTACGCCGTGTGACCGGGGGCGGGGCGGGAGCGGGGGACTGAGCAGGGGGTCGGCACTTCGCCGGCCCATAGACTTGAATTGCCAGTGGCGTGTATATGCCGCTAGTAATTAACATGTCAATTATCTCCCCGCCCGGCGAGACGTAATCCATAGTTCTCTATGAGAACTGTGAATTACCGTAATGAAGGGGCCGTTTTCGGCCTGTAATTACGGACCGACATACGGCCCATTTTAAGCCGTGTGAACATGGCCTAAAGGTGCTATTGACTTGAAATTTTCACCAGCAGTCGGTAACAACCCATCCAACTCCACACAGGCAAATAAAATCAAACCATAGATGTCCTTAAATTAAGTTAAATGTAATAATGAGAAGTGATATAGGGAAAATAAGTATTGAACACATAAAAAGATGCAAAGAGTCATGACAACAGCTGAAATCTTTCAGTAATTAGAAAGCAATCCTGCCACAGTGAAAAAATAATATCAGTTGGTCCAACTGATGCCCTATAAAAAAAAAGGGGTCTCATTACCAGGGTGCCAAACAAGAAACTTCTGGTTAAAACCAGTAAGCTGTCTATACCTCTGCAACCTTATTGTTGCAAAACATACGGATGGCACTGAATACAGAAGACTTTCTAAACTACTGAAGGTTCCAGTGACCACTGTTGGGGGTCACAATCTGGTAGTGAAAAGAACCTCATTTCACTATAAACCGGCAACAACCAGCTGCTCCCCACAAGATTTCAGACAGAGGAGTAAAAATAACTATCAGAAGAGTTGTCCAACAGCCAAGGATCACATGTGGAGAGCTACAGAAACACCTGGAACCAGCAGGTTAAGGGGGAGTTCACACGTTGTCTGTATTGGGGCGTACTGCGTGTGTGCGCTACTATACACCGGGCGTTTTAGAAGTACGCGCTGGTCAAAGCGTACTTCTAAAACGCTCTGTGTCAGCTCCCATAGACTTTCCCTGGCAACCCCCCCTCCCCCCCTCCAAAAAAAAATATACAACCAAAGAAATAATGGTAGGTAATCATAGCGGTCAATGAGATCTATGAATTAGCATACTTGATGACATATTAAAGAGCAATTACGTACCAAAATACGTCATGTCAACATACCCACCACCTGGACATGCTAATTAGGACAGGTGGGAGAAAGAGGGCACAAAATAAAGGAGACAGAATTATATCCCACTGCCAAACTCACTTATTATCAAGGAAAAAAGGTAAATCGTATACAGGAGGAGTCTCTAGGGCACAATCAGTCTTGGACACAAAACTAAGGCCCCACCCCTCCTTCTGTGCAACTTGGGCGCGACCAGAGGATACGCCACACTACAACAGCTTACACTCTGCTCTCACTCAGCCTACACTATGACAACACATGCACGAGACCCACACATACACACTACCTTTCAAGCAAGAGCAAAAGGAACTATAAACACATTTAAAAAAAAAAAAAAACAAAAAAAAACAAAAAAAACCACAAAAAAACAAAAACAAACTTCACTACCAGTCATGTGCACCGACAGTCACTTAAAGCCCAAACTCTTCAGAGACTTTCGGGGTTTTCAAACATTTTAAGATTTAATATACAGGTACAGTGCTTAGTTACAAAATAATAAAATGTGCAGAACAGTATAAACAAGTGACTAAAAAAACCAAAGAAACAAGCAAAAAAAAAAACAAAACCAGAGCCCCTCCCCTGCTCAGGTCACCACTAGGGGATGGCTGATTACATGACGGGGACTTTGGAAAAGTCATCATTTCCAGCTTCCGTCATAACTCCTGCTAGAAGTCTCCTAACCAGACATGACCAGCATGGATTTAGCAATCCAGGCATACCAGATATCAATACGACAGATTCATAATTTGGGATGATTTTCATTCCTGTGGTCCCCTAAATGTTAAAAATCTTGTACACGAGACCGGAGGTGTGGCTGGGTTTCTGGGCCACAATCTCATAACAGAGTTCTGGAAAACATGGATTATGGCCAAGATTTATTTGATGCATAAGGTTTTCCATGGTCCTCTTACCATGTGCTTCAACTGACCACATACCCCGTTTCCCTGAAAATAAGACCTAGTCCATTTTTTTTTATGCAATTCAGAGTTTGGCTGGTTATTCTGATGTTTGTGAGGATATCACTGCAGTATATTAATACATGTTGATGTTTTGTTCAACAATAAACGTGAATTCTTGTTCTTAAATAAGACATCCCCTAAAAATAAGTCTTAGCTCGTCTTTAGGAACAAAAATTAATATAAGATACGGTCTTATTTTCGGGGGAAACAGGGTAAGCTTGAGTCTCTGGAGACATACAGTCTGGTGTGAGCATATCTTTCTCCCACCTATCCTAATTAGCACGTCTGTTAAAGGCAGAGCTAATAAGGGACTCACTAGGACTGTACATGCTAAATAGCCCTGGAACCAAGGATAGAATGAGTTTTATTTAAAAGACAAACCACATACACAACATGAACAATAACTAACACAGTATATCACAAAATATTAATATACAACACAATTACGCCAACTGGAATGTCTGACCCCCAAAGGCCTATTTTCTTCACAACCGACATCTGATGAGAATTTCATGTCAATAGCACCTTTAGAAATATATTTTACTTAGAGAATTGGTGACATGTTGAGTATTTGTTTCACCCACTGTATAACATGCAGCATGAGCAATGAAAAGGGTAGGAAGGAAAAAAAAAATAAAAATCTACAATTCAAAAGAAAAAAAAAAAAAAGGCAGAAATCTGTCTTCATTAAGAAAAGGCAATACAATAAAAAAAAAAAAAAAAATTGGGAGGAAAAGGAGACAAGTAATATTAAATAGATGCCCACACAGCTATTTGGCCATACATGTACGGGTCATTTAATGAGCTAGGTCCACTAAAGCAAAAACTACTCCGAGCACCGTCTTCATTTTTACTGGGGGGATGAAAGAGTCCCCAAGTGTGGGATTCCACGTCAATGAAGAGGCCTTTCTTATGCGACATTCCTGCAGATCACAGGTGGACTCCGCACCTATGCAGTGAACGACCCCCTTAATATCTCCATGCAGAACAGAGACACGGTTGCACCTGCACAGCACTCCCTGTTCATTTCATTGATAGGATATGTTTCACATGTCTAGTAGAGGTGTGTCCCACTTGCATTCTGTCCCAAGATGTACTACCTGCATGCTAGGTCCTCCAGGACCTTCTGCTGGTCCTCTTCTTTGGTCATTTTAGAAAGCTGATTCAGCATATCATCCACCTCATGGATTGTCAAGAGACTCTTAGAAGCTGGTGGGAAAGTTTTACTCTCTTCAAAGAAGATTCGAACAGTTTCTGACACATCACCCTAATCAAAAATACATGGCAGTTTTAGATCAACAAAGAAATGCCCCCATCATCGGAATCTGGAGATTATATATATATAATATATTTTATCCTACCCCCCCCCCCCCCCCCCAATTACCTGCTCAAGATCTCGAACCATTTCCTCCAGGTTGCAGTTGAATATCCGACTGAAAAGCTTGACAATTTGCTTATCATTGAGGTTGTAGACATTTTTTACAACACCGGGCAGCAACAGCTTCACTGTTATGTAAGTGTCTCCATGAAAGCCATCTATACGAAGATACACCAAGAATATGGATTCGTTACCATTTTCATCCTATAACATGCTCTCATAAATAAGACACCTCTGCAAGTTTGAACTAAACCTATCAGTGGACTCAAATGGAATTCATTTTTTTTTTTAATACAAGAGAAGCACATATACATTTTACCACCATTACCAGAGCCACATCTGAGTTTTTAAATATATATATATATATATGTGTGTATATATAAATAGTAATATAATTAATATTATAGTATGTGTGTGTATATATATATATATATTTTACACATACATACTAACAATAAAGTGCCATGTTTAACCCCTAATGGTCTTGGAATGTCTGGTTTAGTGTGAAGAATTTACAAATTTACAAATATAATGGATAACTATAGCAGCTTGCAATCTACTAAAAGGCAGGTATCTTTTTGCTCAAATCCAGTCTTCAGAAATGCTGGATATATTTGGTTTAATTTACAACTAGTTTTTGACTAGTAATAACAATGAGAACTGTCCCACTTGCAAGCCATACCTCCACTTGTTCCTTTTGTCAGAAAGTTATGGATGATCTGAGTCTTGGTATTGTAGCTGGCCTGGTCTGCTACCATGACACACAGCTTGCGGAACTCACGCAACAAACAGTCCTTATGCTTGGGATCACACTGTGCTGTTGAAAGACTTGAGCCACTGCTAGAACTGGGTGCAGAGGATGATGGGTCTGGTTTAGCTGTTTGGATAAGAAAAGTGATATGGTTAAGACTAACAAGGTATTTACTAATGTTTTTCAGAAAGGGAGTTGATGCAGGTCTATTAAACTAAAAATTATAATAATAAAATTGGTGTTCAGTGTGTTATAGATCTGTATTTTACTGGTATTAGTACTACATCAAGAATAATGTCTTCTCTAAAGAGGACCTGACATCTTCTATTTCTATTTTCATAAATACTTGTGTTCCCTGTGCTGTTCTTCTAATAATCCTGCTAGATATGCATTACTGAACCTGTCACATGGCTGTTAAAGTGGTATTCCAGGTCATAAAACTTTATTCCTATTGAAAGTGTGAGATAAACTAACAATCCTCAAATATTTCTGATAAAACATTCTGAATTCTGTAGGAAGCTACATAATCACTAGCTGATGTTTACAGCTTGTCGTCAAGGGATATGACCTGTAGTTCAGTTCTAGCTTTCTGGTCAGGCATGCTCAGTTCCAGCACTAGGAAGGTGAGCTGTGTGTCTCTGAAGCTGCAGGGGATATTACTAGGAACTAATGTGAGCAAGCACAATATCAGATGCACAAAAGGATATGGACTTTCTTCAGCAGCAAGGGTAATACAGGGAAAGAACAGCCTGGAGTAGATGTCAAGCAATGCATGATGGGAACTGTAGTCTGAAGTCAAGCCCACACTTGCACTAAAGAGGAGCACATAGGTGGCAACAGTGTGACAAAAAACAAACAAAAAACAAAAAAAAAAAACATGACAATTATGCACGTTTAGTACGTAGAATTACTGTTTTATTGCTGCTTCTTGCGTTAGGACCCTGCAACTGCCTTTTAATTTTTTTGTCTGAAAACTAGAATACGCCTTTAACATTCCAGTGTCCCCAAAGGAGTGTGTTCAACCCCTAATATGCAACACCCATCTGACAGATACAGTAATACATTTCCAGAAGGAATAACAGGAACACAAAGTTATAAGAGAAGATGCTCCAGAATTGGTATATCATAGAGTATTTACTAAACCAGACCTGTCCGGAGTTGGCACAGGTGCTCTTTAAAGTCTATTATTCTACCCTTCACCTTTACCAAACATGACAATAAGATTAAGGTGTGGATTCGGACTTGCTTTCTACAAAGGATCTGTAAAGCAGCTAGGGTCACATCTAAAAATCAAATCCCTTCATGCAGTCCTGCTTTAGCTTTAATTAGCTGTGGGTGTAGTCTCTGGCAGTTCCCAAATACACACCGTCAATCACCTGGAGACAACTCTTAGAGACAGACACCATCAAATCCAAAGAAGATACCTTCTTTCAAGCAGGTAATCTGGGGGTATGTTCACACGGCATGTTTTTGGCCGCTTTATACGTACTGGAAGACGGCCCAAAATGAGCCGCAGATAAGCTTCAAATCGTCCTTCATTGACTAATGTAAAATATGCCATGTTCACACAAAGCGTATTTCCCAAGCGGAAATGCGAGCTGTTTCTTGGATGCAGTTACACCCGTAAAATTAAGCGACATGCCAATTCTTGAGGCGTTTTTCGTTCCTAAAATCCCCATAGGAAACAATGGGGACAGGATTTTTCAAAAGACACCTTATCAGGCCCTTTTGTTTAAGCAGATTTTGAAGCATAAATTTAACATTGGGGAAAAAAAAAAATAATAATCCAGTGTGAACATACCCTTCTGTTTTGCAAATTCTTGTTACGACTTGGGAAAGAGGATGTCGAGCAGTACACCATGGCAATTTAATGCTTGCAGGTACATGGTCATGAAGGGGGGAGTGTTATTTGTGGTAATAGCTTTAGTAGGGTGACCTAACTACATACGCCTTAAGAGTGGTTCACCTAATGAGGATACAGTTTAAGGACCATAAACAATGCTTTGCAAATGGAATTAAGATGCAAGCAAACTACTTCTTTCACACCACAGAAAAGTATATCAAAGTCTATGTTCACACAGTCAAGCGGCTGTGGGTTCTTACACAACACATATGAATAGTGGATAGGGTGCTTCATTAAAACCAATTCTTCTTTTTATTAACACATCCTTTAAGACATTAAACCACAGCTTAGCAGCATGTCCATGTATTGTAGAAAAAGTGTATACTCAAGTGGATAATGCAGCTTCTGGTCAGTTCTGCCCGGCCGCCGGCATCTCTGACTCACCTGGATGGAAGCTACAATTGCGATCATCTTTTGAACGGCAAGGAGCCACATTATCCACTTGAGTATACACTTTTTCTACAATATATGGACATGCTGCTAAGCTGTGGTTTAAGGTCTTATCGGATGTGTTAATAAAAGGAAGAATTGGTTTTAAGGAAGCACCGTATCCGCTATTCATACGAGTTGTGCAGTGGTGGGCTTGGAAAACCCGTGTATAGGATCGGATGCATTATACTCAAGTGTTAATATTTGCACTAACTATTGAATTTAGCCACTACTTAATTTAAATAGCTGGGTTCTTACACTGTACCAAAAATGCAAAATAAAAAATTTATTTTAAATTTACCGAAATTTCACCTGGCTCAGACACCCAATATCCACATTAAGTTAAAGGGAATCTGTCGCCAATTTTTTTTTTTTTTTAACTTATTAATCAAGCCCCTGATCCATATTCTATTCCTCTCAGTCGTTTTTTTTTTCCCTGATTGTAGATTTTTTTTCACCGTCTATATATGATTGTGGGAAGACATTCTTGCCTGCACTGCTTTAACGCAGCAGAGAGATACTTTACAGCAGCTTCATGCCCATAGGATTCTTAAAGGGAATGTGTCATCAAAAAATGACTTATTGTTTAACTCAAATTTATGTTAAACATTTTTTTTTTTAGGGATTTTTGGTTATTTTTTTTAATTCTCCATATCACTTTCAATATTTTTTGATAATTCTTAAGTCCTGCAGTTTTGACTTTGGCCACTAAGCCTGATAATCGTCTGACACTTCCTGTTCTGTTTAGAGAGCTTTTCAGCGTGTGCTCATTATCAGTAAAAGCAGTCACACTGAAAGGAGACACCATTGTGAATAGAAAAACACAGAATCCACCAGTCAAAAAGAGGAATGTCACAGTCCCCTCTCCTCTCCCTTCACAGTGAAAACTCTCCTATGGAAATCTATGGGACAGCATCTGTCTTAAGAATCCTATGGGCATGAAGCTGCTGTAAAGTATCTCTCTGACTGCTGTTAAAGCAGTGCAGGCAAGAATGTCTTCCCACAATCATATATAGACGGCCGAATTGAGAAATCTACAATCAGGAAATAAAAACGACAGAGGAAAAAGAATATGGATCAGGGGCTTGATTTAATAAGTAAAAAAAAAAAAAAAAAAAAAAAAAAAAAAACTAAAAAAATGGCGTTAGATTCCCTTTAAGACAGATTCTGTCCCATAGACTTGTATAGGAGAGTTTTCACTGTGAAGGGCGGGGATTCTGTGTTATCTATACACATTGGTGTCTCCTTTCAGTTTGACCCTGCTGTTACTGATAATGAGCACACTGCTGAAAAGCTCTCTAAACAGAGCAGGAAGTGTCAGACGATTATTAGGCTTAGTGGCCAAAGTGACAACTGCAGGACTTAAGAAAAAAAAATACTGAAAGTGATCTGGAAAATTAAAAAAAAAAACAACCAAAAATTCCTAAAAAATGTGTGTTAAACAATAAGTTGTTTTTTGATGACACATTCCCTATGGTGCTTTCACAAAAGGGCCCCCATTGTTTAACAAAACTGGGCCTCATTTATCAAAAGTGTTGAGGTGTCAAACAGTCTTTGTTGCCCATACATCCCAATCAGCACTCACCTTTCATCTTTTCAGAGGAGTTCTGATTGGTTGCTATGGGCAACAAGGATAGTCTCCCGGTCACAGTGTTGATAAATAAGGTCCCCAACGAGTTCCCAGAAGCAATGTAGAATCCTATTGACATAGCATGCTGTATGGTTTACCCCATCCATTATTGGGAGTCTCAGCATTATCACTGGTTTCCTGTGGCAACATAATGTGAATAATGCCTGAGGAACCTATTTTTCAGATGGCCAGCTTGGAGATGAAATGGTGTGAGCAGGCACATACCTGAAAAGCCTGAAAATTTCAGGGGTGAGGGGTTTGCCGCAGGTGTTTTAGTTGGCGTGGGCCCCTGTGTTGCTGGAGATTGGTTTGCTTTTGATGGCGTCTTTTTCCGGGGGGTGGGTGCAGCTCCTGCTTTGGCAGCAAGCTCTGTGAAGATCAAAGTTATACGGTAAAGATTACAATACAGTAGTCTACTGACATCTACTAACACAACATAGATGTCTATTTCTGAAGATTAGCATTATCATTCAGGACTATTCTACCTTATTTACAGTATATATCAGCTGTATCTGTCACACCTGGCCCAGCATTGCACATGAGAATAGGCCATCAATGTTGGCCTAGTGGGGATCACCGTAGCTGACTGCATATTAGTGAGGGTGTATGGTACCGCAGCTCTCAGCAGCACCAGCACAGGCACTAAGAAGTGTACAAAGTCATTTCTGGTACGCAATTAAGACAATGCTGCACTCTCAGTTCCTGCCCTCAGTAGGGGTGCTCAGAGCTTAAAATGGTTGTCTCACTATAAGGATTGCTTTTCATGTTAAAGATCTTGCAAAAACAAGTCACTTTGCAATATATGTCCATTACCTATTCATCCCCTCTTGTATGGGCTGCATCACTTCCTCAGGTCGCTATAGCTACAGACCTGTATTGATCCCTCCTGATAGGTTGACAGCACTGGTTGCTATAGCTACAGACCTGGTGCCCTCAGCAGCTCGTCACTGCAGGCCAGTAAAAGCCAGTAAACACCCTGCATACACCACCAGACAGGTTCCCTTTAAGGCTATGTTCAAACGGCTTAAACTGTGACGCATTTCATGGCGTACTGCGCTCAAATATGAGCGCAATGCGCCCAGTCATTACGGTAATTTACAGATCTCATAGAGAACTATGGATTACGTCTCCGCCTACGTGCCGTGAGTAATGACAGTCTATGGGGCCAGCGGGCTTCCGGCTGGCCCCACCACCCCAAGGGAGTATGCGTTAATCAGCACAAGCTCCCGAAGTCGCGGCGTAATTACAGGGTGTACTGTACGCCCTGCAATTAGCCGTGTGAACGTACCCTACGAGACCTAGAAATCCTGCTTCCTCACCTACATACAGAGATTGACAATTTGCTCTGTACATGCTAATACAGGGAAAGCTGTCAATCACTATATGGGAGTTCTAGCAATATTTTCTTTGCTTTTATCCTGAAATCCTGCTTCAAATCATAGAAACCTACATATCACAGCTTCTCTCCCTTTATCACTGTTCTTAGAGAGGGGAGCATAAACCATTTTTTCTTTGTTTCCAAACTTTTTTTATGCTACTAGTGCCCTTATGAGCTAAATGGAGGGAGGGGAGGAGGGAGTGCCTTGGTTCCAGTGCTGCACCGTCCGACGATCCTCTGTTCGTTTTTAGGAATGAAGACATCACCGCTGCTGACAGACTGCAGAAGTCACTGTCCACTGCCTGACATTTGGACCTCTCACTTCCCAACAGTGACACCGCTGCAAAGGTGACTTCCCCGTTCAGAAGTACTAAACAGAAGACTGGCAGAGAGACGGAGCAGCGATGGCTCTGGGGTGAGGAAAGTAGAACTTTTTTTTTCTATTTTAAAAAGGGAACTAGTAGCATAAAAATGTTCATAGACAACCATTTTAACACTACATACCAGTGTTTGGCTACATGGACTTTCTCCAAGGTGATACTGGCAGATTGCTGGGCCAGCTTTGATAGCATAAGGCAGGCATCCTCAAACTGCGGCCTCCAGCTTTTGGGAAACTACAACTCCCATCATGCATTTATATAATCTAGAACAGTGGGAATGATGGGAGTTGTAGTTTCCAAACAGCTGGAGGGCCGTAGTTTGAGGATGCCTGGCATAAGGGGCTGTCTTCATGAGGCGCCCCCTTAAGAACACTATTACCTTTGACGTGCTGGTTGATCAGATCTTTCTCGGCGTCCTGCAGCTCCTGCCAGCCTTCAAGCTCTGTAAGGTCATCAATCTTCTTGGTAGTCGCCCGCGCACGCTCCAGTTTCTCAAACATACACTTGACATGGTACCACTCCTTCATGTCACCAGCAGACTCACTAAAGGGATTTGGAACGATTTTTCCAATCCGCACTAGTCCCTTTCCAATTTTTTCCTTACATTTCTTGCAGCCAGCAGTGCCACGCTTGGCATACTCCACACAATACCGCTGCTCGGCCATGTTGTGACAACTAGAGATTTGTAGAGCAAACTTGAAATGTGCGGTACCAAGAGGAGGTAATTGAGAAAAGTGGTAGTGTACAGCAACAGGACAGCGCAAAGGCTTCTTGGCTGACAGCTGGGAGAAGGTCCTTGCTGTCTGATGAAGAAGTTTAAATACACCTTTCATAAAAACCTGTAAGATAAAAGCAGAGAAGTGTGAAGCAGCTAAACATGGCACAACTGGGTACATAGCTGATCACCAGGGCTGTGGTCAGAGGTGTTCTAAAATGGACCGACATTATATGATAAGTTGGTACGGTTAGTGCAATGCAGGATGTGCTGAAGATTTCATCAGAAGAATTTGGGAAAATTCTGAAATATCCAATGTAAGCTTTTAGTAAGATGAATGTGTGCTGCACTTTACATGCTCAGTAGTGCCCTCACCTCAGAACCAGGGCTGTGCAGCCAGTCAGTACATTTTGGTGGAGATAGGGAAATTGAGGAGTCAGAGGTCATGGCCCTGCTCATTACACCTTCTGTATTACAGGCAGGGCTGTGGAGTCGGCAAGCCAAAGCCCCGACTCCGAAATTTCCCAAACCTCCAACTCCCGACTCCATCATACACGGCGCATGTTTAAGTGATAACTTTACATTAGTAAAATGGTAACATTAGGCCGTTTATCACCTTATGATGCAATAATCAAGCTATTTAGGTAGAAAAGACACTGACGAGCAAAAGGGTAACAATGTTTTGATCTTTTGAACACTTGTGGGGAGAGTTGAAGAAAAAGCTGTATTTGTATCCAAGTCCAGTCTGCACCAACATTGGGAACGTGTAGAAGAGACCTGGATCAGATTTTGGTCAAGATATGCTTGAATCTGATGCAGAGCCCAGAAGGATTCAGGCAGTAATGAAAACCCATATACTAACAAAATAGAAATTAACATTTTGATTTTTAGTAGAAAAACAGTAACAATGCAGTTACAGGAAAGAATCTGCAGAACTAAGCAGATGCTAAATACTTGCAAGTCAAATTTATGTATAAGAGGTAAGATGACTGTATATAAAATTACAGTAGCCTCATGTACAAAGCTGTAGTGGATGGCGAGGTATGGAGCCTGAAAGTCACAAGTTCAAACCATTGTTACCATTTTGCTTGTCAGTGTAAAATATATTTATTGGACATGACATTAGAACACAAAAAAATTGTAAATATACAAAACCCTGCAGGAACATTTGTGGAGTCTCTGAATTTGTTCTGAGAAATAATATTGCCACCATCAGATCCTGCATACATAACCTCACATCTGATCTCATTATTTCCAGGCTAGAGAACGGCCTCTCTACACTAACATGGGGACAAAGCGGTGACCACAGGGGCAACATCTCTAACAATGTCAGGGTATAAAGGAATTGCTTCAGCCACAGTCAGTTTTGATGAATGGTTGAACTCTTCTACTTCTTTGAAAGCAGGTGTAAAATTTTTGCTGAAATCTGTTTGCCCTGGGAGCAGAATCTTTACCCCTGGGGCAGCGCTTTGCCTGCTCCATGTCATCAGTTACACTCCTCATGTGATGAAGCTGAAGATATGGGAGCAGTAGCACTGGCTGCACCCAATTCCTCTTGCATCGAACTAACTGGACCAACTTATTATATATTTTGGGAGTCGGAGTCGGTCCCTTTTATGACGACTCTGACTCCACAGCGCTGTTTACAGGGCTTTTACCATCATAGACATGATATGCCATCAATGTAATATAGGTATGGGCCCCACCTCTGAAACCAGCACCCATCCCCAGGACAGGCCTCCAAAACTCCAGTACTAAATGGAGAAGTGACTACACAAGTGTGGCTCCTCTCCATTCCAGTTCCTCAGCCATGTGGACATAGCCTTAGGGGCTCATTCTGGAGACAGCTTATGGTCCCACACCGATCTGACATTGATGGCCCATCCTATCAATAGACTAGAAGGACTGAACAGTTGGACATGTGCATCTAAAGGGAAGAGATGGTCTCATGTACAAAGAAATGTTATGTTCATCCTAAAATTTCAGCCAAAATCCAAACCTCCCTCCCTGTGAGTAGCGTATGAGGGAGTAACGTTATCCGTATGGCCGCAAGCTTTAGCACCAAACCTATCCTCCTGGTGACGGGTTCTCTATTCAGAGTCTGAACAACTGAGGAATAACAATGTACAGCACTGCCTGCAATCAGAGCTGATGACTGGTTCTAGCTCAACAGAAATGCATTGCCCTCACCATAGAGCTGCCCATAGCAATCACCCCGCAGCTCTCTATGGGCTAGGACCAGCTGGGATACAGCAGCGCGGGCGCATGGATAACCATCCCCCACCAGGGCAGTCCGCGCCCATCACTCACCTCCGCTCATGGCCTTCGCTTAGCAGGAAAGCCCGAGGACAGCGGGAGGCCTCGCGGGCCTCAGAGTAGTCACTTCCCCTTTAAATCCAGAGGAGGACCATAGTCGAGTCTACACACACCAACCGCGAGCGAGTGACGTCACCTTAAAGGGACAGGCGTGCCGACAGAAATCCACTCGGCCGGTGACGTCAGCACGCCACGTTACATGTGCGCTGGACGCCACGTGAGCCACGTCCTGTGTCCGCGCATTGGTGGGAGCAGGCCTGAGGCGTCTTGGGGGCGGAGTCTAGCATCCAGGGAGCTGAATCCCACAGGAGTCCTTCATGTAGCGGTGTAATCTCTCGTTATTGTATCTCTATGTCCCCTATGGTCATTCCATAGGACATCAGAGCCAGCGCTGCAGTTTGCTTTGTATTCGATCTGTTTTCTATGTATGTCTCATCTGCACACTGTAATATCAGAGAAGACCTGCTATCAATGGAGGGAATACGGTGGTGAGCTGGGAAGACCATAGTAGATGATCACCGATGGAATAAGCAGTACAGCCGCCTCCACAACCGGATACAGTGACCAGGATAGACCATCTCTACCTTCTCTCAACTCTCTGCCTGTGAAGGATTTCTATCCAGCTGCAGCTTCTCACGACATTGGAGTGTTCTTATCATGCTGTTTTACAGACCCACAGCCAGCTTCAGGCTTATACTTCCTGTTCCGACTGTGGGTGGTTCTATAGCAGTGATTGACATATTTGAGCTCTGCTGTTCCTAGCTGAGCCTGCTAGAGGGTCATTGGTGGTGGAAGGGTCTAAACAGCACATCACAAAGCTTCAGAGGGTTAAGGTTGTCAGTCACATAGATAAACAAGCTTCAGTGCTGCTGATAAGACACTGCAGGGAGTATCGTCACCATGGTCAGCCACAGCATTTGGAGTAATGAGAGCAGATAGATGTTGCCAGTAACCTCATGAAGCTTGTGTACTCAAGCAGGAGATGAGATCTGCTCTAAGCTGTTTAACTGAGTCACAAGCAGTCTTAAGCAATGTTCATACGGCTTATTGCCGACGTAATTGCGGGGACAGATTTCGCCTCTCAATTACGCCGTCACCCGTGCAGGGAGGGCGGGGGGCGGGCAGCTCGCCGGCCCCATAGACACTCATTATTCACGGCTCGTACACGCCATAAATAATCTGTATGTCACTTTCTCCCCCCTCGGCGTATTCGCCGAGCGGGGAGAAGAGACGGAATCCATAGTTCTCTGAGAGCTGTGGATTACCGTAATGACTGGGACGGATTTCAGCCGTATTGGAGCGCAAATACAGCATGCAGTACGGCTGGAATCAGTCCCAGAATAAGCCGTGTGAACGAGGCCTTAGGGTATGTTCACACGGCTTAACTGCGGGGCGTAATTATGCCCCGCAGTTACGCCGTGGGGGTGGGGCAGGTGCGGGGGGCCGACACCTGGCTGGCCCATAGAGAATCACTGCTAGCGGCGCGTATATGCCGCTAGAAAGGGACATGTGAATTATCTCCCCCCTCGGCGTATTCGCCGAGCAGGGAGAGGAGACATAATCCATAGTTCTCTATGAGAACTGTGGATTACCGTAGTTACCAGGACGGATTCAGCCCGTAATTGGCGCACTCCGGCGCGTAATTACGGACCGAATTACGTCCCGCAGATGGCCGTGTGAACATAGCCTTACAGTCAGTCTCTTCGGGCTGTCGGCGGTTCTATAGCAGTGATTAGCATATTCATCTTCTAGCTGAGCTATTACCCTGACAAGTGCAGGGGGGCTCATCTTCATTAAGCAAAAGCTACAGGTGCTGTGAGGACTGTATACAATGGCTTATCTGTGTACAGATGCTAATCTTGGGGTTGTCTCACTACATTGACTCATCTTACCTCAGTCCTGTTTTCTTGGTTTCATTTTAAATTCAGGGGCATGTTTACTAGCTTCCACTAGGCTGCAGTAGAAGCCAGGTCTGTAGCTATAGCAACCAGTGCTGGCAGCCTATCAGGAGAGAGTAAACAGGGCTGCAGCTATAGCGACCTGAGGAGCTGATGCAGGCCATACATGAGGGGATATCTCCGAATAGGTGGAACACTGTTAATGGACACATATTGCAAAGTGACTTGTTTTTGTAAGATCTTTAACATAAATAGCAATCCTTGTAGTGAGACAACCCCTTTAAGTTTTTTCTGGACTGACCTGTTTGTCCATGGTGAAGTCACTCTCTGTGCTCCCATCTAGTCATATAGCAGAGCTATGGTCAGGTAACTATAGAAACTTGTGTGCACTTAAAGGCACATAAAATGTCTGTAATCTTCTGACTAAATTAAAATCAACAAAGCAGTAAATTTGGAAAAAAGTCTTCAAGTAACTGCCCATTCATGTTAATAACTAATCTGTGTAGTGAAAAAAACTCTTTTTAGGGAAGCAAAATTAGAACAGCGGTTGATTGAATAAATAGTCTTTCTTTTCCTTTGTTTATGTACAAGTATGGCGACGCTACGGGAGTATAAAACGGTCTTGCTCACTAAGCCTGCTCCATACACGGCAAGTAGCTTCTATTAATCACAGCTGACAGCCGCCATTAGCACCAGGCATCCGAGCCAATCACTGCTGTTTAACCACTTAAATGCCATGCGCGGCCGAGTGGTTGCTATGGCAGCTGGAAGCCTAATGAAGCTTCTGTAGCTGCCATGTTACTGATTCTATTCCTGCCTTTAGCAGACTGTATTTGGAGCAACATCTTGGTTCTGCATTATCTCTGTAATGCAGAACTGTGTACAAGCAATTGTGCCCCTAGTGGTCAGGTACTCTAGGGGGAATGAATGTACAAAAAAAAAAAAAAAAGTTAAAAAATATTAAAAGTTCAAAATTTTGTCTTTTTTAATATAAAAAAAAAAGGTTACACATTTGGTTTTTACAATCTATAAGGGTGATATTTTAAACCCCCTAAAGGGGATTTTCGTTTCCCTTGTTGTCTGGTTATATGCTCTGGGTTCTAACTCTGGAATGAGGGGGTTTTTCCCTCCCAGTGGGTGACTCACCCCCCCTCCTTCATTTTATGTGGCCCCCGAGACCCCCTCCCCCCCCCTCTGAGCCCAATTGTCATGTGTCTCTATGCGTTTATTTTGTAAGAGCTGTTTAAATCCACAGGCTGATTAAAATCTAGACTGAGCACTTTTTCCTCTCCCAGTGGAGATGTTTCGCTTGGGAAACGGCATAGACACCCTTCATGCGGGGGTTTTAGGCAGGGGACAAAATGTTATGTTTTTATTGTAGAATTGTTGCAATCGTTTTGTGGGTGGGGGAGGAGAAAATGCTAGGGCCCCTAACTCTGAGTCAGGAGGGATCAAACAAAATTGTCTGTTTCTGATTGTGTAACCCCTTCAGTGTTTCTGTTTCTTTCCCTGTATAAGGAAATGTGACGGCCCCCTTACTTGAGGAGAGTTTACGCTCCGTAAATGCCCCAGGGGTGTACAGAAAGTAAATGGCCCTTCAGTAGTGAAAGCAAGGGGGGGACCCGGCACCCGGATATTAGTTAAACAAAAACACAAATAAGGGAAATACGTGAATAAAGATAGCTTTGTAATGAATCAAATTTGCAAAGTTGCTTGTTTTCATGTCCTTTTTAAAGACCATTTATGAAATGAAAAAACCCCTTTAAAAGGAAGATGAAAAGTATTTAACGAATTTTTTTAGTTTTCCCTCCTTGGTTTAACAGTTAAAAACAGTTTTTTTTATTTTTTCAACGAGCAGTTGTATGGGGCTGTTTTATTGGACAAGTTTACCCCCTTTTGGGGGGGGAATTTGTTTAAGTTATTAAGATTATTGCAGAATTTTCTTTCAATTCTCTTATTTTTTCATTTTTTTTTCACACCATTAAATTTCCACTTAAAATAATTGTTAGATTAATTTATAAGGTTATTAGGTTGTTTGGTACCTAATTTTGTGTAGGGTTTTTTTTTGTGTGTAATGTATGTGCAATCTTTTATTAAACAGTTTTATTTTTTAATTTAATTTTTTTCCACTTTGTTTTTGACTTCTTTTTTTTTTTTTAATCCCATGAAGGGATAACTGTTAAATTTTTTTTTACACTTAGTAAAAAGATTCCTATTCATAGAGTAATAATTATAAAGTGTCAGACACAGGGAAACAATAGGACAGCACACAGGTTTAGCAATTAACAAGGTGCGTATGTGTAAAAAATTCTTAAAGTACTGATAAATATTCAGCACGTAGGTTTTTCTTTTCCCACATGCAATCGTTTTGACATAGGGTGAGTCAAATTGATTTAAAAATATTCTTTGCTTACGTATATACTTTGGGGTAAGCCCAGGAACTATTTTGCCAAAAAAAGGGGGAAAGTTTTTGACTAAGTATAAGCCCAGGGGGAAAAATGCGGGTAATGGGAAAATTTTTTAAAAAAAAAAAAAGATCCAATAAAAATTTAAAAGGCAGATATTGGCGTTTAATGTCCCGGGGGGGTGGTTATTTGTCAGTTTTAAAGTCCCCCATAGCAGGGTTTTAGGATGTATAGGAGTTTAATGTCCCTTTTGGGGGTGAGGTGTTTAGGCGGATAGGGATATAGGAGGTATAGGAGTTAAAGGCAGGGATAGGTCCCCCCCGGGAGGTTTAGGAGGTTTAAGTCCCCCTAGCAGGCTATAGGCAGGTTAAAATCCCCCCAGGCAGGCTATAGGAGGTTAAGTCCCCTAGGTAGGTTTGGAGGTATAGGGCGATATAGGCAGGGATGGGCGTTATAGGCACAAAAGGTCCCCCCGGAGGTTATAGGAGGTATGGTCTTATGGTGTATGGTTGATATTGGAGGTGTAGGTCGTTTATAGGAGGAAGGTCCCCTAGGGGGGGTTATAGGAGGTATAGGTCGATATAGGGGAGGGATGGTCGTTATAGGCAGGTATCCTCTCCTCACTCGGCATCCCGGTCTTGGCCCTTTCCTGGATCTCCTCGTACCTCACTGATTGGACTTTCAGCGTCTCTCATTCTTGCTCCACCTCTTCCCCCGGCCTCTCTCTGTTGATGTCCCTCAGGGGTCAGTCCTGGGTCCTTTACTCTTCTTAGCTCATAGCATCACATGGCTTTCATTACCACCTGTATCCTGATGATACCCAACTCTACATCTCCGGCCCAGATGTTACCTCTCTGCTCTCCCGGATCCCTGACTGTCTGTCCTCCATTTCCTCCTTCTTCTCATCATGTCTCCTAAAACTAAATGTGGAGAAAACAGAACTCATCATCTTTCCACCACCCAACTCTACCCCTGCCCCTGATCTCTCTATTACAGTCAACGGCTCTACACTCTCACCTGTTCCGCAAGTCCGCTGCCTTGGGGTAATCCTAGACTCCGCTCTATCTTTCAAACCACACATCCAAACCCTTACCTCTGCCTGCCGCCTCCACCTGAAAACATGTCTCGCATCTGCTCATTCCTCAACTATGACACTACAAAAATGCTGGTCCATGCCCTGTCATCTCCACCTAGACTACTGCAACATCCTTCTCTGTGGCCTCCCAGCTAGCACCCTTGCTCCCTTCCAATCCATCCTTAACTCTGCTGCCCGTCTTATCCACCTCTCTCCCCGCTACTCCTCTGCCTCTCCCCTCTGTCAATCTCTTCACTGGCTCCCCGTTGCCCAGCGAATTAATTCAAGTTGCTAACTATGACCTACAAGGCTCTCCATGACCTCTCCCCTCCATAATCTCTGCCCTATTTCCAAATATCTCCCCTCACGCAATCCCCGCCCCTCACGGGGACCTTCTCCTCTGCTCTCCCCTTATCAGCTCCCCCAAAAAACCGTCTCCAAGCTTCTCTCGTGCTTCCCCCACACTCTGGAAACTCACTGTCCAATACATCAGACTCTCTTCCACTTTCACCGCTTCAATAGCAACTGAAAACATTTCTTCAGGCTTGCCATATAACTACACAAAACCCTTGTTGTCACACTTCCCCCATAAACATGGTCTGCCCTCACCCCCTGTCTCTTTCCCCTCCTTGTAGATTGTTAAGCCCTCGCGGGTAGGGTCCTTTTCTCCCTTGTCGTGCCAATTTTTCATTAATCACTTATCATTGTACTCGTTTGACTTATGTTATGTATGTAACCCCATCGAATGTACAGCGCCCTGGAATCAATGGCTCTTTAAAATAAATAATAATAATAATAATATAGGTCCCCCCAGGCAGGCTATAGGCAGGTATAAGTCCCCATAGGCAGGTATAGGCAAATATAGGTCCCCCTAGACAGGGTATATGCAGGTATAGGTCCCCTAGGCAGGTTATAGGCAGGTACTGTATATGCAGGGTTTTAAAACAAAAAAAACCCACTTCCCGCTGCTCCGCCTCCGACGCGCTCTCCAGCATCTTCTCGGCACAGGCGGGTGATGTCATCAAGCCGCACACGCAGCATGATGACACACGCTGGACAGCCGCGAGTCTGTGGCTGCCCGGAGTCCACTGCGGAGCACGGAGTGCTCGCTCTCTGCCCCGCAGTGGTATCTCTTCTCCTGTATGCGCTCCCGAGAAGTCGCATACAAGTGAAGAGATCACCGACAGCGCCCGGGCCCCCGCAGTGCCTGGACCTGTCGACTGTACTCGGCATTCAGTTATATGCGCTCCCAGAGGAGTCGCATATAGCTGAAGCGTCCCTGTCGGCACTCGGGCCATCGCAGCGCCCCGACAGTGACTCGAGTATAAGCCGAGGGGGATTTTCAGCACATTTTTTGTGTTGAAAAACTCGGCTTATACTTGAGTATATACGGTATATAAAAAGACATATGAATACAAATCTTGGCTGTATGCCTATCCATTCCAAATCATCGTTATAATATATAATTAAACGTCAGTACTTAGCTGTAGTAGTTTCAGCTCACAAATTCACATTTCAGTGGTATGCAATCTCATATTCGAGCTGACTAAGAGTGAGCAAGGCGCTCCGTGCTGCACGCAGCTGCAACGTTTCGGAAATCAAGTTTCCTTCTTCAGTAGGGTCTTGCTCATTTTTTGTCAGCTCGAATATGAGTTTGCATACCACTGAAATGTGAATTTGTGAGCTGAAACTACTACAGCTAAGTACTGACGTTTAATTGTATATTATAACGATGATTTGGAATGGATAGGCATAAAGCCAAGATTTTTATTCCATATGTCTTACTATAGAAGTACAGAAGAATATTTTTAAATTTCAATTTGACCAGCCTCTAGTCAGCACACAGTTTTTCCCTGCCCCAGGGGCCCCTTACACAGACATCCCTAGGGCTACCCTAGGTCCTCAGGGCTGACTGTGCAGCTGTTCCCCGGGCTCTGTCAGATCACCGGGTGTCCCGATCACCCAACCGAGCAGGGGGAAGCCCTTTGATTATGCTGCGGTCATGAACCGCTTCAATCAAAGTGTTAAGTGCCAGGGAGCAGAGGTTTCCCCTGCTTCCCGGTGCTTGCAGAGGCTGTGCTAGGAACAGGACTGTGAAGCAGAGCTCTGTTCGCAGCGCTGCTGCAGCGCCGGGTGCCGCAAACCCCAATGTCTGCAGTGACTCCGAAAGACGTCGCTGCAGAAAAACGACCTGAAATGCACCACTCCGTCAAAAGTCAGTGGGCGGGTGGTCGTTAAGGGGTTAAAATATATTTATTGCGTAAGATGAACACTTTACAAGAAAATAATTCACAACACCAAAATTCCATTCCTTTTTTTGGTAATTTGGTGTCCCAAAAAATTCGTAATAAGAGGTGATCAAAAATGCACATGTATCCCAAAATGGTACCAATTAAAACTATACTTCAGCTCACAAAAAAAAAAACTCACTCAGGTTCATGTGTGGAAAAATGGAAAGGTTATTGGTTACAGAAAATGACGCTACAGAGTAAGTTTATGAAATAGATTTTCTTAAATACTAAGGCATAATGAAAACTTACAAATTTGGTATCACTGGAATCATACAGACCTGCAGAGTACAAATAATATGTCATTTATACATACGGTACACTGAACACTAAACCACATAAAAACGAAACCTGAGCAAAAATTACACAATTGATATTTTTTTTTACATTTCACAGAACTTTGAATTTTTAGTATGTTTTCCGGTACATTATATTCTTTTGTCCTGCAATAAACAAGCCCTCATATGTCTATGTAGATGGAAACATTTTAAAAAGTTATGGTTCTTGAAAGGCAGGTAGGAAAAAACATGATTAAAAAAAATAAACTGGTTCTTGAGGGGTTAAAGCTAATCATTGTGGCGAGAATAACACTTTGCAAAGTCAAATGTATAACAGCTGAATGCTTTCAGTCAAACATTGGTTCACAATCGAGTGATATTCAATGTAAAAGTTAGCTGATCACATGAAATACATAATGTAGTGGCGACTTAAAGGGGTTGTATCATTTCATTAAATGGTCTTCAGAATACGATGACAGTGAAAACAAGCAACTTTGCAATTGGATATCATTTGCAAAGCTGTCTTGTTTTCACTGTCTGCCTTATCTTCGCTTTGTGTAAACACTGTTCCCCAGTGCTGGTTGGATTCCACCTCCTTTCATTTCATTGGCTGCCGACTCTACTAATTTACATTCTGTCTGACCCTTGGTCATATTCACAGGAGCATGGATTCCTGCCTCTCTCACTCAGAATAAGGGGCGGCAACAATTCACCCTGTACAGCTAGCAGCTCCTCATTGATACTGAAGCTGCTTCTATAATCAGAAAACAGCAGAATTGTGCCTCGGTGCCTTGTGTAAACATAGAAGGGAGACGGATCTGTGCTCTGGAGGAGTTCATAGAAGACTGGATTCAACTGTAACAACCCTACAGCTGTGAGAGAAGAGAACAGTGCTCTGAGTTCATAGAAGACTGAATGCAAGCCTGTGGTATGTAAACAGCTCTTACAAAATAAGACTGCATAGGGAGAGGACACTGTGACTGTGGACTCAGACAGAGAAGATGGGGGGAACACACTGACTCGGGAGCGAGCATGAACAGTGAAGGGGGATGATGATGTCATCCCCCTTCAGTTAATTTACACCCAGCTGGGATGGGAAGAAACACCCTTGGATTTCAGGAACTGAGAAAATTAAGCTACAAGAGAACAGCCGAACTGATGAAGCAATACATCCCCTTTAAGGGCATCTCCCCACGGCAAGGGTTCTTGGTCTTTTTTTTTCATACGGTTTGCGGTTTTAGAAACATTCTGAATACCCCAAGCACGTCCCCCTAGATTCCTGCGAGGATTTTGAAGG